>LPNX010556977.1:350620-389081 GCA_001517045.1 Pseudotsuga menziesii
TACATGGGAATTGTAATACTTTATTGTTTATATAATATACAGAGAGGAAACCTATTTGGCTCCTGAAAATTTCCAATTCATGAGTAATTGTTAATAATTCTTTGATGAGATTGAATCTTAGTTCCTAGATCATGTGCAAGAATTAATATGGTATCAGAGCTCACGGCGGGACAAAGATCAATTTCTCCATGAAATGTGAGCAATATCTCAATCCGACCTTACGGTGCCTTTTGTTTTGATTTGCAAGTCTTAACAGGTACAACTTCGAATGGACTCATCAATCCCTCTTCTCACCCCATTCACAAGCTATTCAGAATGGAAGTTGAAGATGATTGCATCTCTGAAGAGACGAGGTATTTATGAGGTGTCTATTGGAATTGGAAGAGATTCTTATGAGAATGAGAATGACTGGTTAAATGACCGTGATAGAGCTTATGGAACAATAGCTCTGGCCCTTGATGATAGCTTGTACTACCTTATTTATTCTGTTGAATACCCAAAGGAAGTCTGGACAATATTGGACAGAACCTTTGGCAAGCACAATGAGTATCATAATAGTAATTTGGAGATCATGTCCAGCACCACAAGAGTTCTTCACTCAAAACTCTCAGCCACTACTCTCTCTGATGAAGTTGTTCAAGATGAAGATGAAGCAGAATCTTCTACACATTCAATTCGAATTGCAGAAAGTCTCCATGAAGTGACTCCTTCTCCTGATGCTCCGGAAGTTCATGAGATATATGATATCTCATCTTATCATATTGCTGAAACAGAAGAAGACATTCTAATCTCTTATATTGAAGAAAAACTCTGCTGCACTTCCATGCAAACATTCACTGGTGATTTTCCTTTGAATTCTGTGCAAAATTTACCAGTAATTGCTTCCGAAAGTGAAGAGAAATTTGATTTTTCTTCCATTAATGTTGCTGCTCGTGTGAAAATATGTGATACCTTGGATATTTTGGAAGAAATATCAGATTACCAGAGTGATCCATTCGCTCCCCATGATCTAGATCTTCCAGCAAATTCCTGCAGGATTGCATGCACCAAAATTCAGAATTTTGAAGAAGAAGAACACTGTGCATCCACCGTCTCGGTTGACCATAATTTTGGATCTGATATGAACCTTATTGGATCTGATATGATCTTATTTGGATCTGATATGATATTTATTGGTTCAAAATTTCAGGTTCATAAACCTTCAGTACTGCTTGTAGCTGTTCTCATCAACGGTGTGAAGAAACAAGTACCGCAAGTCTCCTACAAAACTTCTGCCGGGGATTTGATTTCATTTCAAAGTTTTGGATCTGTTGTGAACTTATTTATATCTGATATACATTCTGATCTGATATTATTTTTTTCATATTTTAAAATCCAAAAGCTTTCAGTCATGCTTGTAGCTTCTCTCACCAATTCTGGTGTGAAAAATCAAGTACCGCAATTCTTCTTCAAATTTACTGATGGGGATTTGTTATTAGTTTCCTCTTGTGAGGTTGCTGATATTTTATTTTGTGAATAATTAGATATTTCTGAAGCTATATAAGATTATGGAGCTCAATCATTTACTCTCCAGAGTCCCAGGGATTCTCTACCTTTGGTCACAAAATCATCTCCTCACAGAACTAGTAAAGATGAAGACATTCTGCATCCGCATGGACACTTGCTCCTAAGATTTGGGGCTGATTTTACCACTCATGGTTTTCTGTTCAAGGCTGCAACATATCAGTTTCTTGAGTGTTCCACACATGGTTCGAATCCTCAAGAACCTTTGCTCTCTCTTCAGATGATTTCAGTTGCTCTACATGGGTCCAGTTTTCATCGTGCAGCTGTTTATATTTCTGATCCAGTTGAGTGCATTGTTATTCTTCCAAAGTGGAAGATTCCTCCAAACATATTCACCAAGAGATTTTCAGAAAAGAAGTTCACTTACCTCTGTTCACTGTTGGGGGTGAGTTCATCAGGGTGATCCAGACTACTTTCAGTGTTCATCTTGAGGGGGGGTTTTCCCACTAGGTTTTCCCTCTTTTCCTCACTTAGTTTGTTTTGAGCATTGTTTCAGTTGCTTTATTGTACAGGGTGACCTATGGCCTTAGTTTCCAGGGCCCTAGCATTTTATGCATCTATGTTTTCTAACTCTTCCTGAGTATAGCTTAAGGGGGGGTGTTGGAGACATCTACCATGATACACACTCTTTCAGTCAAATTGGCCTAGTTAAACCACTATCCTAAGTTTAATTGACATCAAGGATAATTAATTACCATCATCCCAGTCACTCCCACGCCTACCTACAATCAAGGAGGATAACTTAGCCTTTCCTACAGTCAAGGAGGCTAACTGGAGCACTCCAGGGGTGATCTGGTTGACATTCATGCACCTAATTGCTAACTGGGGGTTACTTTCAGTTCAACCAATCAGTTACAGTCAGTTAAGGCGCCTCCATGCATTAAATATATTATTTAATCATTATTTATTGATTATTTTATTATTATTTAATGAACTGGAGTGAACTAGGCGCCTTCACCAACTTTTGATGGTCAGTTCAGCTTCAGTTAACCTCATCAAGGTTTATTGGAGTCATGCAGTACTAGAAATTGATGGTTGGTTGCTATGACATGTGTTTGATCTCCTTCAATTGAGATTAAGTCATTTATTGCACTCCAACTTCAGTTAGGATTGGTGAGTCAATTAAGGTTTTTTGTCAAGTGGTTAACTGAGTGGTATTGCGTGGCAAAGAGTCAGTTAAGCTAGACTCATGCATGGGAATTTGAATTTTCCCTTAGTTATTCGAATTCTTCATTGAGTTAAGCTATGGCTCATGCATGGGAATTGTAATCCTTTATTGTTTATATAATATACAGAGAGGAAACCTATTTGGCTCCTGAAAATTTCCAATTCATGAGTAATTGTTAATAATTCTTTGATGAGATTGAATCTTAGTTCCTAGATCATGTGCAAGAATTAATAAAAGGTGCGGTAGTGCTTCAACATGTGGAAATAACACAGAGGAAAAAACATCTTCCAATCAGTTTTGGCAATTCACACTCTGAGGGATTTATGCAACACTAAAGTATCAATCTCATGAACATGATGGTGATGAGATTTAGGTGTAACAGAATTCCCCTATAAGTATGAGGCTAAAGGGAAATTATAAGAAAAATATTTTGATAAAAAAGGTTATGACTTTGAGGAAAAGATCCAACAGTCAGAACTTATCCACAATCAATATCATTCTGTAGTACATTACACTTTGATATATGTCTCAAATGACTCATGAAATGGTTTTTGACCAATACAATGTAGATCCATGTGAGATACAAAAAGTCATGGCTACTAAAATACAGTGTAGATCCATGCAAACAAGGCTAAAATTTGGACATAGCTACCAGGAATACAATGTAGATCTATGTCATACTAATGTAAATCGGATCATATCCACCAACATACAGTGTGGATATACGAAATAACTCATACTAAATACTCCATCGAAACCTGAGGTGGAGGAAAACATAACAAATAAATGCCTAATAAACACCCAGGGTCTTCATCACGCTCTTAAGAAAGTACGATTCTATCCATGCGAATAGATGTATTGAAGTCTAAAATGGTAAAAACCACTTGATTACCAGTCAATGATGTGAATCGTTAACAAGTGAGAGGGAAATCACCATCAGTTAAAATGATTCCCAAGGTACCCCAATACATTCATCTGAATGTGAATAGATGGATTGAATTCAAACACTCGGCGAAATATTTAAATCAAAGGACAATAATGAAATCTTATTGTCGAAAGAAAGGAAACCTGTCATTGAGGAATGTAGGTCTCAAAGTACTAACTTGTTTTTAAGACTAGTTCCCTTAGGATGTGTTAATGTCAACAGGAATAGTCTCATTGAAGGAGGGCCATGATGAGTCCCATATCAACAACAGAAACTTGGAAAAAAGTTGTTGGAAATCATTTTGAGTATGAAGTAAACACAGGATTGACTCAAAGGTAACCGACACAAAAGAGAGGTAGGATTGATTGCAGAGAGTAATTCTGACACACAAATTTCCTTTGAACATTGAATGGCATGACCGAAGATTTGGCAGCATTGACTTAATGAGGCATATATAAAGACATAATGTCAGGAAAGATGATGCATTCTTTGAAATGAATCAAAGGAGTAACATGACTCATGAAACTGGATCGACTCGAAGACAAGTTGAATACACAATTGTTTGAATGAAATGCAGACAGGTTCCATGTTCAAAGGAAACTAAAAGATACCATTAATACAAATGATAAAATGATCTCCCATTCCCTTAATTTCCCCATCAGAATTGATGAGTGCCTCTTTTCTTTTCAACTAGATAGAAAAGGGTAACAAACGCTCAATATATCATGTCCTTTGGATGAGTCCAATCTCATATGTTTTATGAACCTGAGAAAGGAGGGGTTCATTCCCAGAGAGGGTCTTTCAATGTTTGATTTTAACGACTCCAATGAAATAAAACTTAGTATAGTTCATTTTTAGAGAGTCTAAACAAACTAAAGAAGACTCCAAAAAAGTTCTCTTTCGTAAGTTTACTCCGCAAGGCCCGAAAAAGTGTAAAATAATACCTAGTATAACTCTTCTAGTCAATGATTTGGCTAGCGCATACCTTTTCGTAAACAATCCAACCAAACAGAAAAAGGGATTAACTATTGTCTAAAAGATTACCTTTCAAATACTTTTATGAGTGTGAAAGAAACAAGTGCACTCGGAAATCTTTTCATATTTCAAGAGTCTAAAAAGATCTTAAAGCCTGACCCCGATGTGGTTCATTTTTCGTATGAGCATGAAAAATTTATAAAAGTAGACTCAAAATCTTTGTACTAAATTTTAATGAGCACAACTATTTTATGAAGAGTGCTTAGAATCTTTTTCGATTTTTATAGAAAATGAAAAGGACAAAAATAAAACTCTTTTGTAACCAAAAAACATCTTCGTGAATCCTGTAATTCTCAACAAAATATTTTTCAAACATTATTTTGACCAAAACCGAGCAATATTTGACCACTATGGTTAAAAAATGATGAAAATCATTAAAAATAATCAAAATAGTAAATAAATAGGTGAAAATAGTACAAATTTGTTTACCATTTGTCTTTTTACCAAATTTAGTGGAGAATTACCCTTTTGAGGTTAGATTTGTTGTGATAATTGTAAGAACTATAGATGATCATTTCACCTTCCAACCGGACCAGATAAATGTTCTCTCCCTTGCCTTCATTTTCAAGGTTTCAAATTTTTATTTAAGAACATTTTTTAGGTTTTTAGATTTCTTCCTTAAGGGGATCATGCGTCCTCACACTACCGAAATTTTCCCATGTAGGAAGTGTGACAGTGACTTTCCATCGTGCAGTTTATTCACAGAAGGTGCGGTGACACCGCTCTATGGAATAATGCGGAGTGTGGTGTGGCATTATGGCCCCAAAAACTAAATAATGAAGCAAAATTTTTTTTTAAAAATAAGATTTGAATATTATCACTAATGCTTAAAATTGGTTGATTGATAGGTTTGAAAGAAAACATTGTAACCAGGAATATTTGACCTTCTACAGACAGAAGCTATTCCTTTGGTCTGAATGGTTCAGATCCAGAACAAATGAGTGAACGACAAAGGATGAAGACCTTCCCTGGATGTCATAGACACCTAGAATGTTGCTTTGATAGTGAACCTATGTACCTGCAAATAGATCAAACACACAAACACATCAAAGCTACCAGAAAATCATCTACGTATCCATGTTAGTGACTAAGGAATCTAACAATATGTACATGCAAAATCAAAACAACAGTAATGTGGGATGGAAATTAGCTTTGCATTAAGATGTGTGGAGAATTTTACAACCAATTAATCCTTAGTGTCGACATGCATCTCCATGAGACAAACATTTAATCCCTATAAGCTCTAACTTTGCTCTCTATGCTCTCCAATGGCTTGGGCCAAGTGGTCCATCCAACAGCATAACAATACCTCTATAGTTCTCCCCCTCAACCATGGACATGAGCTTGTATTTATAAGGCTCAATGGATAGGAATGGTTGAGAGATTTGTGGATGAGGTGGCCTCTAAGATCCTATGATGGGGGATCTCAAGCTCAACTAACCTACAATGATAGGGATAAGGGAGGACATAAGGCTCATGATCTAGAAGCCTCGAGAAACTTCTATTTTTCCCATTTTACCCAGGGTACCGCTTTTCTCCTCTTATGACAGAGCGTTTTAGATAAGAAACACTTATGGACCAAAGGCCATAGATGGTGACACCACTTATGGCAAACAGAATACAGGCGATGCGAGCAAGGTACTGCTCATAGTTCACAGGGAAAGCACAGTGGTGAGTATTTTCATGTAGAATTGACAAACAACATGGATTTTCCACTCTAAATGCTGGGATTAAGGGAAAACATGTAAGTCAAAGGTCTTATCACATGGTGGTGACAGGGTTTGGGTATAACAGAATGCCCCCCAAAGCGTGAGTCTTAGAGGGATATGATAAACAAGAGCTTTGAGAGAACAAGTTGTCACTTCCAGGTGAAAATGTCAACTCAATCGGAGCATATCATCAAGTAGGCATCTGTAGTACATCAATATTTTTTACTCATAGACACAAGTAACTAACTCATGTCCATATACCAATACAAGGCAGATCCATAGGAGGAAAAAACAAGCATGTCTACTAGAATACAGTGTAGATCCATGTGATAGAGGACTCAAACTTGGACATAGCTACCAGACATACAACGTAGACCTATGTCATGCATATGCAAATTTGAGCATGGCCACGACCATACAAATGTGGATCCATGCTAGATATACAAAACTCCATCACAACCTGGGGAAAAGGAATGAGTGCTTAAACAAATACCTAGGGTCTACGTCTCATCTTCCATAAAGTACGATTCTATCCATGTGATTACAATGATCTGAAGTCGAACATGGTAGAAACCACTTGATTACTGGCCAATGATGTGAACCGTTAACAAGTGCGAGGGAGATCACCATTGATGTCAATGATTCCCAAGGTACCCTAGTACAATCTACTGAGTGTGAATAGATGTCCTGATGTCGAACACCCAGTTTATTATATCAATCAAAGGTCAATGATGTGAACCTATGTTGAGAGCGAGAGAATTTGTCATTAATGCATACAGATTTCAAGGTACTAAGTTTTTGTTTCTAAGACTATTGCTCAGATGATGAACTGATGTCGACGAGAATAATCTCGTTAAAGGAGGGCCATGATGAGTCCCACATCGATGACATGAAACTTGGAACATAGTTCTGGAATGATGTGAATGTAGTAACCATAGGACTGACTCAAAAAGTACTGACACAGAGACCATTTTGACTGCAGAGAAAAAACTTCTTCAACTTCCCTTTGAACATTGGGCGGCACGACAAAAGACTTGGCAGCATGACTAAACGGGACAAACACACAATGTGATAGTGGACAATGCATTCTTTTGAAAGACTCAAAGGAGTGGCATGACTCATGAAGGTGGATTGTCACGGAGATCAGCTGAATACCCAATTGACTGAAATGATATGCAGACAAGTGCCATGTTCAAAGGTAACAACAAACTACTGCCATTTACTTGCAAAAATGATTCCCTTCCCATTTCCCCCCATCATGATTGATCAGTGCCTCTTTTCAGTTTTACGAGTTCAAAGAGGGTAACAAACACTCAGTATATCTCATCGAGAGACAAGTCCAAACTCATATGTTTTACGAACTTGAGAGAGGAGGGGTTCGTTCCCAAAAATGGGTCTATCAATGTTTAATTTAACGAGTCCAATGAAAGAAAAATCGGTATTGTTCATGTTTAGGGAGTCTGAACGACCACAGAAGAAGACTCCAAAGGGGTCCTTTTTCATATGATTTAATCCCTAAGGCCCGAAAAAGTGTAAAATCATACCTTGGAGAACTCTTCCAGTCATGGTTGTCTGGAGTGTTCCTTTTTCGTAATTAGTCTAACTGAACTGAAAAATAGATAACCTACCATTGGAGAGACGACCCTTCAAATGCTTTAATGAGTGTGAAGAAGACAAGATTGCTCGACGATCTTTTCGTATTTAAGGAGCCTGAAAAGAGTTTAAAGAAGACTCCATTAGAATTTTTCATGTTTGAATCCAGAGCACGAAAAAGTAATAAACTAAGCTCAAACCACTTTTCATGTTTTAACCAGAGCACGAAAAATGAATAGTAAGCTCAACACCATCTTATTGTTTTTAACGAGCTCAAAGAACAGTTAAAAGAATGCTCGAGGATTGGTTTCATTTTTACGCAAGCTTGAAACCAATGGATGAACTATGCTTGAAAAATCCCATTAACATGATATACAGAGGTTGGAATATTTCCCCCAGCATGATTGCTAGTGAATCTTACCCCTAGCATGGTTACTAGTAGCTTGACATGCCCCCAAGCTTTGTTTCATTTTACGATTCTTCTTCCATACCCAACCTAAAAACCTAGTTACTAATGTGAAAATGTTCACCAGGGGGTAGGAAGAACGAGAACCGGGCAGGTGAAAAGAAGGTTCAAGTTCTAACACTAAATGGAAGACTCAAATCAAGGGAAGGGGATCTGTTTCATTTTTACACAATCTTGAAACAGAAGGTAACTATGCTTGGAACATGGTTTCATTTTTATGTAAGCTTGAAACCAAAAGGTAAACTATACTTAAGGGAACCTACTTCATTTTTTAATGACCTTGAAATAGAAAATGAACTATGCTCGAGAATGGTTTCATTTTTATGCAAGCTTGAAACCAAAAGGTAAACTATGCTTAAGGAGATCCATTTCATTTTTTAATGAGCTTGACATAGAATAAGAACTTTGCTCATAGGCATATGTTTCATTTTTTAACGAGCTTGACACAGAATGGGAACTATGCTCACAGGCATCTGTTTCATTTTTTAATGAGATTGACACAGAATGGGAACTATGCTCACATGCATCTGTTTCATTTTTTAATGAGCTTGACACAGAATGGGAACTATGCTCACCACATGGTTTCATTTTTATGCAATCTTGAAACCAAAAGGTAAACTATGCTTAAGGAGTGGTTTTATTTTTTAACGAGCTTGAAACCAAAATTAAACTATGCTCTCAAACCTACTCCTACCTAACATGATATACAGAGGTTGGTAGGTTTCCCCCATTACATAAAAGCTAGCGGATTAGATCCATTATGATGTCCATATACTAGAGCCACACCCCCCATTTTACCTATGATGGGAAGAAGCTAACTAGAAGGGGAAAGAGCCACAAGAACATGCCGCACATTCAGGGCAGTCTGATTACTAGGAGTAATGCGATGGTTAGGTGTAATAAAGTAAAGCTGATCAATGGTCACAATCTTCCCATCATGGGGAAAATGAATAACTCAAAAGAGTGTGGACACAACAGCCTTCATGGCATAAACATAATCACATCCAAGGAGCAGATTGAAATCTAAAGGACCTTGGACCACCATAACATCAATGCAGATAGTTTTCACTCCTAATGTAATAGGAAAATAAGGAAGGGTCCCTAAAGGTGCAGTAGGTCTGTGATTAAAATCCAGTATCTGATCGATGGCTGGCACAAGCTGAGGAGAGCCTAAATCTTTCCAAGCAGTTGAGGATATAATACTAACAAAAGTCCCTTCATCAACAATAGTGCGAAGTATCCGCCTAGCAGTAACATTCACAACTATCTGGAAAGGAACACTTGAATGAATACGAGACTTTGTTGGGATACTCTAGTCAAAGGAAATAACCTCAATACTCGGAGAGGGTTCTGTCGAAACAGACAAAATTTCCTCTTGTCGAGAACAATCAGAATGAAGCATGAAAACTTCAGTAGGTTTTGGTTCACTCTCTACTGGAAGAGACGAAAAAGATGAAGATTTGGTCAAAGAGACTACTTCAGTCTTAATACTATCTGATGAAAGAGAGGGATTGGGTGGAAATGACATCAACTTGACCACTTCACTCTCTGAAGGAAGAGTGGGATCAATTATAGATGAAACTGAATTAATTACTTGGTCAACCAGCAAGGAATCGAGGGATAACTTACTATCACTTGTTGGAATGACCTGTTGATGATCAATAATATTTTCCAACCAACGCAAAGCTTCATCCATGCTTGGACAAAGAAAAGTACGATGCATAGCCTTGCATATCAAACAAGGATACAATACTTTACCCTTACGAGCTTTTACCAATGGGTCACTAGTTGAGAGAGTATTGTCAACATGATGATTAGAGGATGATGACACAGACGTTTTGGACCTTTTAGACGACTCTTCATGTACACAGGAGAGACCAAGACACTCCTTAAGAAGGTGGTCCCCTTTGCAAAGCTTACAAGGGAACTTAGGTTTTTCAAGTGTTCTCTTGGAACGAGCACCATCAAGAGAAGATGGTTGCTGCTTTTTCTCTTTCTTATTCTTCTTCTTTTTATCCTTCCCTTTCTTCTTCTTCTTATCCACATGACTACTAACCATAGAGCTTTGGTCAAGCGAGGAAGAAGAAAGGGATGAAGCAATAACCGACAAAGAAGGAGAGGAATTAGGTTGAGTTTGATCCTCTCCCAGAGGAGAGGTGACATTTGAGACATTAGGTGTAACAGGAATTACCAGATTAAAAATATATACCGGTAATCCTATAGTTAATCCAGGAAGATTTAGAGTGGCAATAAAGGGAGGACCAATACCTTCACTTGGAGGGAATACAAAAGGTACACCTTATAAAGGGACCTCTTGAGTGGTAGTCCCAGATGAGGATGCCATCTCTAAACCCTCTAATAACCCCCTAACTACCATGCACAAGCAAGTACTACTCAAACTAAAAGAAACAACCAAACATGTGAAAGGAGTGGATAAGAGTTAGGAACCTCATAGGACAGGCCAATAGGATAACTCAGATGGTTTGAGGATTCCTAAAAGGGTCTCCCAATATACGCTAGTTACGTGGGAGCTCAAATCGGTAGTAGTGTTGTCTAACGCATAACCATTCACAAGGGGCCTTCCTATATACAATCAAGTACATGAAGTACCTTTCTATATACCTAAAGGGTACGTGAAAGGCCGTTTGATATACCGACGGTACGTGGAAGAACCACGTGAGTCCTGGGATGTAATGCGGATGAGTAATGACATCTCCTACGCTTAACGACGCCCAAACACATCTCGAACTTATCACTCAAATTGTTAAAAGTTTTAACCTAGTACTACCGTTAATTTTATCTTGTGCGTTTAGGTGGAACCATGGAGTGAAAACTTGAATTTAAAGAAGATACACACTGATCTATATGATAATACAAGTTTTCTTCTTCAATGAAATTCTACCTAAGAGAGGGAGAGAGATTTAATTTTCTTCCCAAAAATGCATACCCAAATGCAAATGCAATTCTATCTTTTCAAATGAAAAGTGAAATATCAATGCACCCCAAACAATATTCAAGGCAAAATAAAAAAGAGATCTAGATAACATCAAACTTAAATAATCCAAAAATGTTTCCTATCGTTTCGTGCTTGAAAAAGATGCATAAAAACTTAATGGAAAGGTGATTTCACTAACGTTTCCAAACAAAACTAACTCTAATGCATGCAAGGCTGAAAACAGATATTTCTTCTTAATGAAAGTAAGATATATAATTTCAAACAATCATGAACAAAACAAGAAGAAAATCATTCAACAACGCTTGCGAATAAGGCAAAAGAGAGAGAAAACTAAAACTTCTCTTTGAAATAGACAAGGAAACAAAGAACCAAACTTTCCTACCAAGCACTAAAAAAATCAGCATGCAAAAGTAAACAAGAATCACCCCAAGAAAAGAAAGACTCAAAACAACATGGATCACTCATGCATTCCAAGTCCAAAACAAACCAAAACCTACTCATGAATATGAAATGTATATTTTCCAATTCCAACGAATAATATCTACAGAAAGGAGCAAGAGGTTTCAAGCAAAGAAAAGAATGTAAACTCCAATGCAAGAAACATAAACTCTCTTTGAATGCAGAGGGAATATAACAATCAAAGTGACTGCAAAAAATACACTTCATTTTCATCAAAAAGTAAGCCAAAAACACACAAAAATCAAAATACAAAGTCTGGAACAAGGCCTACCTAGCACCGCGCTGGAGGGGTATTAACAAAGCGGTTCTGTATGAGCACCACTTCTGGATAACAGGACTCAGGCGGTGGCACCGTGTTGGAGTAGGGCCCCGCAGCTATAGGAAAAGCTGCTATCGAAACAAGAAAGTCAAAGGAAATAGTACCTGAAGCAGCCGAGAAGAGAGCTCAACCACTGCATTTAAGGCAGTGGTGACGACAGGAGGGCTCAGCTACCCTCATGAATGTAGAAGGAGCAATGAGCCGAGGTATTAAAGACAAAGGATAGAAGGGGAGCGACCAAGGAAGCGTTTCCCATACCCACGATCAGCGCCGGACATCGCGGAAGGATGCAAAAAGCTGCAGTGTGACCAGTAAGCGGCAGTTCAAAGTATAGATAGGCCGACTGTCATAGTTAGGGTTTTGGGTTACTGTTGGGATAGGCTCACAGTGTTGTATCATGGTGAGACCTTCGAGCCACCTATTTAAGCATGTATTTTGTATTATGAAGGGTTGGATAGTTAGTTAGCTAGCTAGACAGTAAGACATTGAGAAAGAGTTGAGCTCTGGTTCTGAGTTCAGTCTATAGTTATCTTACTATAACCAGTAGCCGACTCCTTGAGCATGAACGTAACAATCCACAGGGATTGAGAGAGAGAGAGAGAGTATATTGTAAGAAGAAAGCATAATAGAAAGAGAAGAGATCTAAAAGAGAAGGGCCCCCAACTGAGTGCGTGGAGTTTCCCAGAAGATCTCAAGCTGCATGATAGGTTGCAGCGGAACTGTGATACTCTCTCAAGATATAATATAAACCAGTTCCCATGGATGTAGCTTCCTCCCTGGAAGTGAACCACATAAAATCCTTGTGTTGTGCGACTGTTTCATGTGATTGTGCTATACTTATTTGCTATATGTTATTCGTTACATGAACATTGCTTATCAGTTAATGAATGTATGTATGCTATCCTTCAGTTGCAGTAACATAGAAGGTTAAATGTGAGTTGAATGTGTTAAGTATTCTGTATATGAGTTCATCGGTTCTTGATTCACGACAGCTAACGGTTACAGTGTTAAGTGACTTATGTATACCTAGTGTAGCAAGTTGAGTGTCATTAATGTTAAGTGTATTAGACTGTAGAAGCTTAAGTAAGGTTGTTTAACACCTTGATGAAAGTTAACTGAGCTATTATACCCAAAAAGGAATCCCCTGGACCTTGAGAGTTGTTAAGTATATTAAGTCTCACTATAGGAAGTATTGCAGTGTAGAAAGACGATATCACACCCTCGAAGGAGATGCGGTGTGAGATATCGCAGGTTAAGAGTTGAGCAGACGAGTAAGTTTGCACATCGTCATAGAAGCCACGATGCGATAAGAGACAGTCCCATAGCAGAGTCATCTAGGAAGAGAGAAACAACCCATGCTGAGAGAGATTCAACTGGTTAAGTAAAAGTTAGAGAACCCAGGATGCTGCAGAACCTGGTTGAGGAAATGTGATTATTTATCCAACCCATCTAAGATCACTTCGGGTGAGACTTCAGGCCATTCTGCGGTCTATCGCCGAAAGGGCCAGTGAGCTAGGGGTTTTGTTGGTACAATAAAGTAAACCCGGGTCGGCTAAAAGTAAACCAACAAATGGTTCCGTCACCGGTTTTGAACAAATTGAAGAGTTGATGTTTTGTTGGAATCCTACTAAAGAAGAACTTAACCAGTGGGTTGAGTCTAAGGAAAGAGAATTCACCGCGCAAGAAAACAAGAGTCCTAGGCTTAGTATAGAGGACTAGTTACAAAAACATATCTTCACAGACCTGCATGAGATATTTTTTGCGACCTATGCAAATGAGTTATACGATTGGTTATCAAAGTTGACTGACAATCACGTATTCAAGAAGAAAAGAAACATTGTCTGGACACCAGAGCTGATTCACACCATGAAGAGCGTAGATAATCCCATTTCGCGGGCAGTAGACTTCTGGCTTGCAAGTTTGCTGGAAGGTTTCATTACAAAGTTTGCAGTTGATCAAAGAAAGAGTTTCAGCGAAGCAGAGAGGTACTTCTTCAAAGGATATCATGGTAAGTACTTGAACTCTTTAAATCTATTTCTTAAGATGTTATTTTATGAAAAAGGAGTGCTAGATATATTATCAGATGAATAAGTTAAGTGTAATGTCACAAGAGTTTGAGAATGATTATGAATAAATTGGATGTACACGTAGCGGTAAAAGATATAAAGTAGATTTTAGATCTTCCTTATTTGAAGATAGTTCAGGCAGTACTAGAGAATAGAGTCAAAGTAATAGAGAAAGAACAGTAGGGTGTATCCCTTACCACCCTTATACCCCATAGAAACAAACCGGGACTCAGAATAATCCCATAGGAACTCCACCTAGTAGTTCACACATAGTACATACTACATTTACATCGCCAAGTGGTAGTAATACAGCAAACCAGAATCCACCTCATAGAAACAGAATGGGGGATGACATGAAATTACCTACCTTCAGGAGTACAGGGGTAGAAGACCCAGAAGAGCATTGGTTCCTATGTGAAGCTGTATGGACCATTAAACAGATCCAGGATGACAATACTAAGCTTGTCCAGTTGGCTACTACACTTAGAGAACGAGCTTTAACATGGTATATGAAGTATACATCAGCGCAAATTAGAACACTCGTAGAGGTCAGGACCGCAATGATTAAGGAATTTAAGAAACCCAAATCTAAGTCACAATGTATCACAAAACTTAAAGACATCAAACAATTACCCACAGAGTCAGTATGGGATTTTGATCAGAAATTTAAAGCCCTTATAGACCAAGTTAGTTTTGAGTTTGCGCTAGAGCAGCATAAGGAATGGTTCATCGCAGCACTACTCCCTCATATCAGACTTCCACTAATGCAACAGAAACTCCATACGCAGGATGAAGCATTGGAGATGGCAATGAAACTAGAGGCTTCACCTCTAGCTGAGACTAGTACAAGTATGACAAACTTAAAGAATCAGTTAGCCAATCTCACTTTACAGTTACATGAGATTAAGAAAGGAAAAGAGGTTGAACAAGAATTATGGTGTACAAAGTGTAAGGGACATGGCCATACTAAAGATAACTATCCAGTATTTCTTGAGTATCTAGAAAGTGGGGCTCCTGACCCCTTAGTACAGAATCAAGGGCCATGGTGTGAAATCTATAGAACAAGAGGACATAGACCACAAGAATTCCCTTTACTTCAGAAGTATGTATAAACTCCTAAGAATTTATACTGTAACTTCTGTAAGTCAGTAGGACATGATGAAAATAATTGCAGAGCTTATGATCTCATGATAGAGAGAAAACATGACTTCTACAGAGTCCAGTTAGAGACATCAGGACCAGTAGCAGGACCACAGCATGAACCGGCTCATGATGGCTATGGTGGAAGATTCAAAGGAAGAGGTCGTGGTGGAGGATTTGGCCGCAGCCATGGACCGATTGTTTGTTACAACTGTGGAGCCATAGGACATTATGCTATAGATTTTCAGAACCCTACTACAACATGTAAGTATTGCAAGTCCTATGATCATACTATAGAAGAATTTCCTATCTTGATAGCCAAGATTAAGGATCCTAAGCCAGCAGTAAACCAAAATATTCAGCTTATTGCTACTGAGAAGAAAGAACCAAAACCAAGAGTCAATATTGTGACTCGTAGTGGTGCTTCTACTAGTAAGACATCGCAGGATGCTGAAAAGAATACAGGTCCAAAGTGGGTGCGTAAAGCAACTGATAAGTATACACCACTTGACCTGCAGAAGAACAAAGAAACATTTCAGCAAGCTAAAACTTTCTTTACTGACCCTACACCAGTAGGATTGCATATATTTCCTCATAGGGGTATAACACAGCAAAAACCTTGTGTAATTATTCCTGTGTAGACATTGCAGGATACCACATCGGGAAGGCGCGAAGAGGATGAGTTGACAAGATGTGTACAATCCTTCCTGCGGAGCTGCTTGAAACTCGTAAGAAATGAGAAAGCCATAGGAGAGCTTCAACACATCATAGATCAGTATCAGCAGACTTCTTCCATGAGCAGTACGCAGTGTGTTGTTCATAATATTATGGGCCATACAAGAACAGGAAGAGAAATGAGACTCACAGCACAAATTGGAGAGTTTGAAATGGATGAGGTAATCCTAGATTTAGGATCAGAGGTAAATGTTCTGACTAAGCAAACATGGGAACAAATGGGTAGCCCTAAGTTAGCCAGATCACCTATCCATCTGCGATTAGCCAATCAGCAGAGGGTATAACCACTAGGCCGATTACCGCAAGTACCAGTTGATATTAATGGAGTTTACAGCTTTGCAGATTTTGAAGTCATAGAAATTATTGGCGATAGCAGACTGTATCCAGCTTTATTAGGTATTGATTGGGCAATTGATAACATGGCTGTTATTGATTTGAAGAAAAGACAAATGACCTTTGAGGATAAATAGATTCGATTCATCGCACCGTTGGATCCTTTTCAGGGTCCTTGATACATCAAACCTATCAAATCAAAGGAAGAGGTGCGCAATATGGAGAGCTTCTATCAGATGACTGCTAACCAGAGTGATTATATCAACCCCACCACAGAAGGAAATATTAGTTGGCGATGCGACAACTCATGCGCATCAGATTCGGAGGTTGGTTTAGAAAACTGGCAGAATAGACTTTATGAAGTTTCAGCTCCTAGATGTGCATTTATGACTAAGTCACTGCGATGGATTGGCACAGAGGTTAAGGATATTCCATCATTTGATGGCTTAACAGATGTCAATGACTTTTTATAGCAGTTTGAGTAGGAAATCCCTCATGAGCAGAGGATGGCAGCTATTGACCTTGCAGTAAGAGCCACACCTACAATATGGTGGCATGCACATAAAGAAAATATCGCATCATGGGATGATTTTAAGAGATTGATGGCGATTAGATTCTCTAATGACAAGGAGCGTATCTAGTAGAAATATACAGGAGAAAGTGACCCCAGGTCACATATTAAGATTTGTGAACAGAATTGGTTGGACATTCCAGAGGATGAATGGGTTCACCTATTCATTCACACTTTAGACACAGTCCCAAGGAACTGGTACACTGAGACAGAGTTGCACAGAGGAACAATTACATGGCCAGTTATGATAGACACCTTTCTACTCACTTTCACTTTTGAATCTGAGTATCCAAGAATTGATCAGGCTCTAGAGGTTATAAAGACTAAGATATTTGATGATTGTACCCTACCAATGTATACTCGGCCTGATTGGGCCATCCAGTTAGAACATGCACTAGAGTGTTACAACTTCGCAGAAGAGCCAGGCGATGAGGATGAGAATCCTCGCAGTATCAACATTCTAGAGTCAAAATACACTCGTGAAGTTGAGGGACCAAAGCTAGACATTCCAGCTATCACAGAGCCTATTAAGATTAAAAAGATCAATATTGGCACAGAAACATAACCAAAGTTTGCCTCTATTGGAGACTATCGAGATGATGAAACGGTAGGACACATCGCAGATTTGTTACATGACTATCAGGACTTATTTCCCACTAAGTTTATATAAATGAATGGAATATTAGGATATTTGGGAGTCATGAGGATACCTTTGAAAGAGGATGCTAGGCCAATTAAGCAGCGTCCATACAGATTAAATCCTCGCTATAAAGAAAAAGTTAAGGATGAGATTGATAAGATGCTAGCAGTAGGCATCATTGAGCCAGTAGAAGAGAGCGAATGGGTTAGTCCCATGGTTGTACAGGAAAATAAAACTAAAAGAGAAATCAAGATTTGTGTCGATTTGCGTAAACTCAATGACGCATTGCTTCATGACCCGTTTCCGACACCTTTTACTGATGAAGTTTTAGACAATGTAGGAGGACAGAAGATCTACTCATTCAC
The DNA here is from genome assembly GCA_001517045.1 of Pseudotsuga menziesii. NCBI lineage: Eukaryota > Viridiplantae > Streptophyta > Pinopsida > Pinales > Pinaceae > Pseudotsuga > Pseudotsuga menziesii. The sequence goes on from LPNX010556977.1 coordinate 368,664, forward strand.
TGATGGCTTTTCAGGCTATCACTAGATAATAATCCATCTAGAAGATCGATATAAGACCACCTTTGCGACAGAATGGGGCTCATTCCAGTATACAGTAATGCCCTTTGGTCTTAAAAATGCACCAGATATCTTTTCTAGAGTAGTAGTTGCTGTCTTTAAGGACTACATTCATAAATTCTTAGAAGTCTATTTTGATGATTGGACTGTATTTGGATTAATCAAAAATCATATAGGAGATTTAAGGCTCATGTTAGAGAAATGTAGGCAATATCAGATTTCTCTTAACTTGAAGAAATGTATATTCTGTGCACCATTTCGTATTTTGTTGGGTCATATTGTTTGCAGACAAGGCTTGATGGTAGATCCTGCAAAGATTGCCATCATTGTAAATCTTTCAATACCCAACTTACTCAAGCAATTGAGGACAGTGCTTGGTCATATAGGATATTATAGAAAATTCATCAAAGGTTATGCAAAGATCACAGCACCTATGGAAAAGTTGTTAAAGAAAGAAGCAAAATTCCTATGGAATGAGGAATGCCAGCAAAGTTTAAACACTCTTAAAGAGAAGATGGTCACAGCACCCATATTAGTATTTCCAGATTGGAACAAGCCATTTCATGTACATGTGGATGCATTTGGCATCGCACTGGGGATTGTCTTAACACGGCCAGGAGAAGGGGGTATCGATCACCCTATCGCGTACTCAAGCAGAAAGTTATTTATCGCAAAAAAGAATTACACCACTATAGAAAGAGAAGGATTAGCTATGGTGTATTCTCTACAAAATTTCAGGCACTATCTGTTGGGTGCCCCATTCAACATGTTCATTGACCATTCCGCTTTAAAGTACTTGGTCAATAAGATAGTATTAGGAGCAAGGATCTGCAGATGGTTACTCCTATTTCAGGAGTATGATTTTGAAATTATTGTAAAACCAGGAAGATTAAACATCGGACCTGATCATCTATCATGAATAGACTCAGGAGAAGAACCAAGTAATCTAGAGGATAATATGCCAGATGCGCAATTGTTTTCTATCCAGATCACAGATGAGTATTACGCAGATATTATTCACTTTCTCACTACAGGGTGGGCACCAGTTGAGTTTACTAAGCAACAAAAGAAACAGTTAGTTGTTAAAGCAACATATTTCACTTTGATCACAGGACATTTATATAAGTTAGGTCCAGATGAAGTCCTACACAGATGCGTTATGCCGCATGAGAAAGAGGCCATTCTAAGAGAAGCACATTCAGGTACCGCAAGAGGTCATTTCATATGAAATTCGACTGCTCAGAAAATTCTAGCCGCGGGATTATGGTGGCCTACTTTGCACAAAGACACTAAGGAGTTTTGCAGATGCTGCAATATCTGCCAGAGTGTAGGAAAACCTTCGCGGAGAGATGAAATGCCACTGTGACCACAGATTACGTTGCAGCCATTCGACAAGTGGGCTATAGATTTTGTGGGTCCTATCAACCCACCAGGGAAACGAACTGGTGCGAGATACATCATCACAGGAACAGAATACCTCACCAGGTGGGAAGAGGCCAAAGTAGTAAGGAATTGTGATGCTACTACAGTTGCACAGTTCATTTTTGAAAACATCATAAGTAGATTTGGATGTCCAGTAATTTTGATGAGTGATCAAGGCACACACTTTCTGAATCGCACTATTCAGGCCTTGGCGGAGGAATTTCAGATACAACATCATAAGATCACTCCCTACCACCCACAAGCTAATGGTATGGTGGAGGATTTTAACAAGATTTTAAAAAATGCTCTTACTAAGAACTGTAACAACAAAAGAGATGATTGGGACCTTAGGGTTAATGCTGTATTATGGGCTTATAGGACTACATGCAAGAAACTTACAGGACACACACCTTTCAGATTGGTGTATGGACAAGAGGCTGTTATGCCTATGGAATATATTTTTCTCAATTTAAGAATTGCTCAAATTACTGAGATGGCTGATACAGATACGATGAACGAAAGACCAGCGCAGCTGCTTCCCTTAGAAGAAGACAAATTCATCGCAGGATTTCATCAAAAAGTACACAAGGCACGAGAAAAAGCTTGGAATGACAGGAACATCAAGAGCAAGAATTTTCAGATAGGAGACCTAGTGCTCCTTTATGACAGCAAGTTTGTTAAGTTTCCAGGGAAGTTCAAGACACATTGGTTGGGGCCATATCAAATTCATCAAGTCACAAATTGAGGTGTTGTTTAGCTCAGTAAACTGAATGGGGAGCTTGTTCCTACTTTGATTAATGGTATTAGGCTTAAGCTTTATAGCGATAGCCAATCCACCTCCCAGCCCTAACTCAGAGAACTAAGTGGTGCAGATGTCTAGTGTAGTTGAAAGAAAGCGTCGCACTCATAATCAGTCTACACTAAAAAAAAAGCAGGAAATTTTGTTTTTGCGCAAGTCATAGGATGACTGCGGAGATTTTGAACATTGCAGAGTTCACGCCAACTTTTTGGTTAAGGATGATGTGGTGTGACATCGCAGCGAGGCGATGTTCCCCGTGCGACGAAGACGAATTTTAAAGAGGGACAGAGGGATAGTCACTTCACCCTCTGACAAGCAATTAATCTAGATATGACAGGTATACGTTGCTCTAGATTTGGAAACAGTACAAGGATTGTCCTAGATTTGGTAAATCTTGGTCGAGACCAGTTCCTGTATATAATTTTCAAGGGAGATTTGATCAGATTTTTAGCAATCAATGAGGATCGAGGCGCTGGGTGTTGTCTTGTCCATGCAATAAATGCCACCAATGGGTCCATCTTAAGTGATCGTTGCTTTAGAGATTATCGCCTTCATTATAAATACACAAATCATTCAGACAGAAGGGTTACTTTTGCGATTTCTGAGAGTTATAGATCAAATTGTAGAAGTTTTCCCTATGCAGAGATACTCCAGTTACAGAGTGCTAGTTTCCCTATTTTCACAGCCATTATTAGTCCAGAGTACTGCACCAGACGGTTTATGTCCGAGAAGGAACCTTTAGAAGACGTTGTGCGATCATTCCAGCGTGGTGGCCTCAAGTATGCTATGACGACGCTGCCCAGGGTTGTGAAATCAGGTGCACCACAGGTCAGACAGACACCAAGGATGAGGAGTCAAGCTCAAATAGTAGAAGAGTCTAGCTCAGAGCAGAGAAAAAGAAAGACGAGAACATCACTGAAGATAAGAAAACAGAGAAGAAGAATGATGAGAAGAAATATACCGACAAGAAAAAAGATGAAAAGGAGAGTGAGGAAAAGGTGGATAAAAAGAACGAGAAAGAAAGTAAAAATGAGAAAAAGAAAAAAGAAGGAAAAGGTTGACGAAGTACCACATATCCAAGATATTTCCTTACTACAAAATGTAGACAAAGGCTTGTTCTTGGAATGGAATTCATGGTTTGTATAGTTTTCGTATGAAAGGATCCAGACTGAATGAAATGTTTGAGAAGGCTAGAAGATACAGATTTATATTTTCTTTGTGATACGAGTTCTAACCCAGGTAAAGAGGAAAAGATATCTGTGGAAGGCTTCTCAAAAGCTCAAAGATCCTTAAAGGAGCAAGCAACCAGAGCACGAGCATGAAAATGAGGGAAGGAAAGCTAAGAGAGATCTACAAACTAAGTTTACAAAAGACGATGCCAAAGATGATAGAGCAAAGGCTCTGGAAGAGACAATGGTCAATATGGAGGAAGACCACAAGGCACAGATTATTGAGCTTAAGGCTCGAGCACCAGGAATGCCTGAGGTAGACAAGGAAGCAAGGGCACAGGCCTTTATACTCACTTCAACACAGATGAAGTGTCACATAGATGATGCAGATCCATTTCTAGCTGATGCGACGAAGACATGGTCGGAGCTAGAAGAGCTCCTAGATAGACTGGATTTGCAGCAGAGCATCCAGAACATAGAAAATGCAGTAGCAGCAATGAAGGAAGAAGTCAAGAGCTTAGGATCTCTTGCAAAGATGAATAAGATGACGGAGATGAACCATTTGCAGCAGGAAGTGCAGCGGTTGCGAGGAAAAGAAATACAATTCAATAATATGCTTCAACTGTATTAGGAACAAATCGCAGAGCTGGTCGATGTGGTTGAGCAGAAGGTCAAGGAGTTCACTACAAGTAAAAGTGAAATTGATACCTCAGAAGACCCCATGATTACTCAAGTTATGCTTGAAGCAGCACAAGACTGTGTCGAAGCTATGGACAAAGATGTCGTAGGACTCAGGGAGAGATTCGCAAGGACTTTGCAGGAAGCCAAGGAGAAGCTGCAGAAAGAGAAACCAGATGCCAGTGGCTCGGGGATGAGCCACAAGTAAGTGTTAGGAGACTGTTGGAGCAGGGCCCCACAGCTATAGGAAAAGCTGCTATCGGAACAAGAAAGTCAAAGGAAATAGTACCTGAAGCGGCCGAGAAGAGAGCTCAACCACTGCATTTAAGGAAACAGGGACGACAGGAGGGCTCAGCTACCCTCATGAATGGAGAATGAGCAACGAGCCAAGGTATTAAATGCAAAGGATAGAAGGGGAGCGACTGAGGAAGTGGCGCCCATACCCACGATCAGCGCCGGACATCGTGGAAGGATGCAGAAAGCTGCAGTGTGACTAGTAAGTAGTAGTTCAAAGTATAGATAGGCCGACTGTCACAGTTAGGGTTTTGGGTTACTGTTGGGATAGGCCCACAGTGTTGTATCATGGTGAGACCTTCGGGCCACCTATTTAAGCATGTATTTTGTATTATGAATGGTTGGATAGTTAGTTAGCTAGCTAGACAGTTAGACAGCTAGACAGTTAGACAATAAGACATTGAGAAAGAGTCAAGCTCTGGTTCTGAGTTCAGTCTGTAGTTATCTTACTGTAACCAGCAATCGACTCCTTGAGCATGAATGTAACAATCCGCAGGGATTGAGAGAGAGAGAGTATATTGTAAGAAGAAAGCATAATGGAAAGAGAAGAGATCTAAGAGAGAAGGGCTCCCAGCTGAGTACGTGGAGTTTCCCAGAAGATCTCCAGCTGCATAATAGGTTGCATTGGAACTGTGTTACTCTCTAAAGATATAATATAAACCAGTTCCCATGGACGTAGATTCCTCCCTAGAAGTGAACCACGTAAAATCCTTGTGTTGTGCGACTGTTTCATGTGATTGTGCTATACTTATTTGCTATCTTTTATTCGTTACATGAACGTTGCTTATCAGTTAATGAATGTATGTATGCTATCCTTCAGTTGCAGTAACATAGAAGGTTAAATGTGAGTTGAATGTGTTAAGTATTCTGTATATGAGTTCATCAGTGCTTGATTCACAACAGATAACAGTTACAGTGTTAAGTGACTTCTGTATATTTAGTTCAGCAAGTTGAGTGTCATTAATGTTAAGTGTATCAGACTGTAGAAGCTTAAGTAAGGTTTTTTAACACCTTGATGAAAGTTAACTGAGCTATTATACCCATAAAGGAATCCCCTAGACCTTGAGAGTTGTTACGTATATTAAGTCTCACTGTAGGAAGTATCGTAGTGTAGAAAGACGATATCGCACCATCGGAGGAGCTGCGGTGTGAGATATCGCAGGTTAAGAGTTGAGCAGATGAGTAAGTTTGCGCATCGTCATAGAAGCCACGATGCGATAAGAGACAGTCCTGTAGCATACTCATCTGGGAAGAGAGAAATAGCCCGTGCTGAGAGAGATTCAAATGGTTAAGTAAAAGTCAGAGAACCCAGGATGCTGTAGAACCTGGTTGAGGAAACATGATTCTTCAGCCAACCCATCTAAGATCACTTCGGGTGAGACTTCAAGTCGTTCTGCGGTCTAACACTGAAAGGGCCAGTGATCTAGGGGTTTTGTTGGTACAATAAAGTAAACCTGGGTCTGCGCAAAGTAAACTCACACACCGCGTATGGCTAACAGAGTTCAGGTGATGGCACCGCTTCTCACCAACAGCACATGTGTGGTTCCCTGAATAGATCCAAAACACAAAGGAGAACGAAAGATCAAGTCATAAATTGATCAGATCAAGGAAAAAATTGATGGATTGACAATAAAAAAGAGCATAAAATTTTGAAATAATTCAAATCTGAACAGATCTGAAAGTTTCAAACCAAAATTCACTGAGTAACATGGAAGATCTAACTGAACAGAGTTGGAGATGGAGCTTGGATTCGGACAAGAGTTCAAGAACTAAGGAAGATCGAATCAACTGATATTTACACTGCCTCCCCAATGGAGTTGCCAAATTTCTAACCGAGAATATTTCACCTTCTGCAGATAGAAGTTGTTCCTCTGATCTGAATGGTTCAGATCTAGAACAAATGAGTGAACAACAAGGGATGAATACCTTCCCTGGATGTCGTAGACACCTAGAAAGCTGCTTCGATAGTGAACCTGTGTACCTGCAAACAGATCAAACACACAAACACATCAAAGATAGCAAAAAATCATCTACTTATCCATGTTAGTGACTAAGAAATCTAACAATATGTACATGCGAAATCAAAACAATAGTAATGTGGGACGGAAATCAACTTTGCATTAAGATGTATGGAGAAGTTTACAACCAATTAAGCCTTGGTGTCGAAATGAATCTCCATGAGACAAACATTTCATCCCCATAAGCTCCAACTTTTCTCTCTATGCTCTCCAATGGCTTGGGCCAAGTGGTCAATCCAACAGCATAACAATACCTCTATAGTTCTACCCCTCAACTATGTACATGAGCTTGTATTTATAAGGCTCAATGGATAGGAATGGTTGAGAGATTTGTTGATGAGGTGGCCTCTAAGATCCTATGATGGGGGATCTCGAGCTCAAATGACCCACAATGATAGGGATAAGGGAGGACACGAGGCTCATGATCTAGAAGCCTCAAGAAACTTCTCTTTTTCCCATTTTACCAAGGATACCGCTTTTCTCCTCTTATGACAGAGCGATTTAGATAAGAAATGCTTATGGACCAAAGGCCACAGGAGGTGCCACCACTTATGGAAAACATGATAAAAATGGTGTGAGCAAGGTACCACTCATGGTTCACAGGGAAAGCGTGGTACCGAGTATTTTCATGTAGAATTGACAAACAACATGGGGTTTCCACTCTAAATGTTGGGATTAAGGGAACATGTAAGTCAAAGGTCTTATCACATGGTGGTGACAAGATTTTGGTATAACAGACATGGTTATATGGAAAGAGAGATAACATGAAATGGATAGTATATGTGTCACCAATGACCCAAATACGGTAAATACACTTCGGGAGTGTGGACTCTTAAAATTCTTCCAAGTTCCAAGCATGAGGGCACAAGTCCTGCTACTGGATTATTTGATCAATTTGGAATCTGAATCAATAATATTTTGAGGTGGGCTCCCACATACTAACCCTAGATGTGGAGGACATTTACTTCCTTACTGGACTGTCCAGGAGAGGTGCACCCATTGTTTTAGTTGGTCTGTGAGGTGGAGAAGCTTCTACATAGGCTCTCATAGCATAATATTGTACTCTAGGAACGCAAATGAGTGGTAAGAATATTACCATAAAAAATGTGGTGTATATACCCCTCAATACCATCTTATTTACCATGCTGATGGTGGCAGGGATCTGTGCACCGCATCAAGCTTCTTAGGCACATATGCTTTATGCCTTGGAATGTATGGCTCCTATAGTGTTTAGTTAGTTTGAGGGCCTATAATGGCTTTGAAAGATCAACTCACAGAGTGTCATAGGGGTGAGTTACAACAATTTGGTTACAGATCCACTGTATCTTTCTTTTTGGAAAGGGTCTCACACTTGAGGCCTCAAGTCGCGATCAATGAGCTCGATCAACAGGATCCAAGCATGTTGCACTGGGTCGAGGTGATCGCATTCCATGTCGAAGGTGGGCCTTTTATTACATATAGAGCACCATTATTTTGTTGGTTGAAATATTAGCTATTGATGGTGGAGGATTATGCTTACACAGGAACTGAATTCCTTAGAGATCCAAACTTGGTTCTTCTAGAGGGAGAGCAGTGGGGTGACCTTGTTAAGAAAGACTTTACTGTATGTGTGTGTGTGTGTGTGCACGCACGTGTTTGTGTGTGTGATAGAGAGAGATATTTTATGTATTTTGAAATACATGGTACTAAGACAATTTTACTTATTGTGTAGATGTCGGGCTTCTAGGCCAGCTATATTCTCTCCCATTGAGAGGCGAGGGGGAGCTAGAGTTGTAGCAATTGTAGATCGATAGGTCATTGAGGAGATATAGGAGGTCGAGGAGAACCTCTAGAGACTCACCATGGATATCCCAGATATATCCATAGATGATCTACTGAGGATATACCAGCGACACACAGCTGGAGTATATGGACGCTTCTAACGGCTACTTTGTAGGGTGGAAAGGTCCATAATGTGCTATCACGAGAAGCGTTAGTGTTTAGTAAAGATATTCACTGAAAGCTACGATATTCGGTCTTTTTTGTCATCTTATTATACTGAAATTTGTTATGCTTCAAAATTGGTCTTTGAACCACTTTTTGTACAAACATTTATGCATAATATATAAAAACTTCATTTTTGTGGCTTAAAATAAATTTTTGAAATGGAATGTATTTACATGAATCGTATCTTAACGCTACTTAATTTACAAATTTGCATGTTATTTTAGATATCAAATTTTCAAGATTGTGCAATATGTCAATCCAAGATGTAATTTGCAAGTGAATCAACAATTGAATTAAAACATCTCAGGACATGTTGATAGGTTATAGACTTGAATGACCGCTCAATGAAACGTACCCTCCAGAAGAGATGAAGGAGCACTAGGTTGTGAATGGCATAAACGTGATTCAACTGAGAAACCACTAACTATGATTCTATGTAGACAATAATATGATTGAAACCATGGGAGAAATGTTCAATCAATAATCCTATCACCATGTGATATTCAGCAGTATTATTAGTAGTAGGACCTAAGAAAACTCCACCTAAACCAACCATGTCATGGGCTTGGGAATAAAGTATCCCAGCTATTGAGGAAATTTTTAGGGTATGACGACTAGAACCATCCACAAATCCATATAAATAAGACATCTATAGAGTTAAAACATGACACGGGATAAGCATTCATGGATAGGACAAGACTCAAACCACACCAAAACAAATCAAACCACAGCTAAATTTAACTATACATAAAATTTACAAGGTACAAATGTGAAATTCCTTAAGCATGGTACCTCTTCAAGTAAATCTTATTGTGGGGCTTCCCAAAAGTTATACCATCATAATATACTAACTTGTAGGCCCCTTTTTCCAAGACTCGACTTATGACGTAGGAACCATACGACATTGACTTGAATTTATCTTTTCCCAACTTATCATGTTTTTGGTAATAGGTCAGGACAAGATCACCTTCATTAAACACTCGAAGTTGAATCGAATTATCATATTGGACCTTGACATTATTTTTATGTGACTCATTAGCAAGAGCAACATCTTGACATGTTTCATCAAGGTTAGCGAGATAAAAAAAATGTTCCTCCTCAGCTATGGTTTGGGTAAAATTTCAACGGCTAGCTTCAAATATGGAATCTCACATTCGATAGGAAAAGAAAATTATAATCCGTAAACTAGTTAGAAAGGTGTAAATATACTTATTGTTTTTACAGTGGTCATATATGGCCATAGTGCTTAAAATAGTGTCAAATTCCAGTTTGAATTGTAATCACTTACCATCCCACAAAGCATAGTTTTCAAAAATTTGTTAATGGATTCAACCTGGCCATTAGCCTGAGGATAGTAAGGAGTTGAGTTTTCATGGATAAAACCCAACTTGTCACTTGACTCTATCATCATTTGATTATGAAAATGAGATCCATTATCAGTGACTATGGATTGAGGAACCCCAAACATAGTAGTAATGTGATTAAATAAAAAGAGAGCGGCAGTCTTACCATCCTCAGCATATGTAGGCATTTCCTTGATGAATTTAGTGAATTAATAGACGCCTACAATGATGTAAACATGCCCCCAGCTAAGGTAGGAATATAATGCATGAAATCAATCCCCCATTTGGAAAAAGGGCCAACGATGATGACAGGGTGTAAAGGAGATGGGTGGGTACGCGTTTTAGGGTAAAAAAGTTGATAGTGTGGGAATTTATTAACATCCTCATGAAAATATTTAAATTTTGAAGGAAAAAAATAGCCATCGCAAAGGATCTTTCGGCATATATCCATCCCATAAAGATGACCGTCACATGCTCCCAAGTGGGAATCATTCAATACTTGTTCAACCTCTTCATGGGTCAAACACCATTGTAATATGGGATCAATACCACGTCAATACAAAGTGTCATTGATAATGAGATAATACTTTGCATGATGTTGAATACAACGATGATCGTCTCACGATAAATTGGGTTGAAAGCGTCGAGTTTGGAGATACCAAATGAGATATCCATACCAAGGATTAGAAATTCTAATAAGAAACAAAAGCTCATCTAGAATTGAGTCAATGGACTTAATATCAATAGTAGCACAGGGAAGGTCACACATCGGTTCTGCAAATATTAAAGACTTTTTAGAAGTGGATTTTGTGAATTCAAGGTCAAACTCTTGTAGGATAATTGATCCAACCAACAGTTGGAATGTTTTCGAACTTCGACAAAGTCTAACACTTCGACTACTTTGACATGTTTCACACTTGGCATATATCATCTCCACATGTATTGTTGACATCGACGACTATCAAACATGTAATGTCCCCGGTTTTGACCCCGTTTGCATGATGTATATATTGTAATTAATCGTGGTGAGGAGCTCAAGGCAAAATCCCCACCATCGATTTGGTTGTGTATGTTTCGGCAATGGGGGATAATTGCCGATGGTATGTCGTGCTATCCGGCACATTTTAATTCGGCATCATGTAAACACGCACATCAAATAAAACTAAAACCACAACCAACTACGGTAGTGCAACGTTGAATGAAAAGGGCATGGTTCCAAAGGATAAGGGGTGGGGGATGTCAAACCTTGGTTATGGGGAAAAACCCATGTTTCACCACCTTTGTTGTTTTGTCACCTTTTGTCTCATCCAACCTTGTCAACCTCTTTAATGCTTCAGCTGGTGGTTGGGGAGTTATGGCTGAGTGGCTGAGGGAATTTATTGCTAGGAGAAAAATGTGGGTAAGGAGGCAATCCATTCCTCCATCTTCTCCATGACTCCATTCCCCCCATGGTCGGTGGTTTTCACATCCTGTTGCTCACCCTCACACACAGGTTTCTCTCACGGCTGGTCTGTTCATCCTCACGCAGAGGTCGATGGTCTGTTTATCCTCCCGATGACCTGTTGATTCGCGCGCATAGAGGAGGCCATTTTCCCCTCACGCGCAGGCTGAAAATCCTCACACAGAAATCGGGTATGTCTTTCCCGTGCATTTTGCTGTTGGGTGCAAGTTTTTCCTCACGCACTCTTCCCAGGCCTGTTCACTCTCACCACGATTTGGTGTTTGGATCCTCCTCACGCACAGAATTGGGGGGGGGGCTATTTTGGTCTCACGCAGGCATTTTATTCCTCTTCACGAGTTGCTAAACGCTCAGGCACTTGCAATTCGCGTCCTCCCGACTGCTGTGCATTCTCACGCAGAGAATTTCCCTCCCGTTTCTTATTTTTGCGCACAGGAATTTCCTGGGTTTTACCCACGTCGTTTTCCTCCGCGAATTGGTGAATGGAGTGGCTGAATCCTTTCCTCGCGGGCTGAAGGTGGGGTTCCGCATTATCGTTCCTCATGCACAGGTCAGGAAACTATGAATTCGTCTGCATTATGGTCCACCTACGTTTTCCCAGCAGCTTTGGTTGTGCACAATGGGTCATTGCTTCCCACGTCACTGGTAATGTGTATGCTAATGCGTTTTCGTTGGCTGTGGTGTCCAACTGCGTTTCGGGCCACTGGGTATTTGGGGTGAGCTGTTGATTATCCATTGTGGTCTGTGTTGAGTTCCCATGGCTATGCTGGGAGTGTTGTTGATTATCCGTTGTGGTCTGTGATTTGTGTTATTGTTCATTGTGTGTTTGGGCGGCTGAAGTACCTTGTTTGGGTTGCAGCTGGGTTGTTTTGGCCACGTTAGGGCCAAAACCAGCTCTGAGTTGCTTAGCGGGATGAGTTGTGCCTCATTTTTGTTTGGGGTTTCCACCCTGTTGTTTATGCCTTCATCACAGAGCAGTGAATGAAGTTGTTTTGCTGCTGGTATGCAGTGGTTGAGCCTTGGACTGTGCTGGCTTGGATTGTCTGTTGAAATCCTGTGAAACCCAGCTGTGTTGGATTGCTGTTTGTGCCCCTTGGCTATGTATAAGCCTGCAATTGACCCTTATTCTGGAGGAATCATGCCCAGCTCAGGGGTGGCAGCGTTGCTGAGAGATTGATGAGCAAGCTGGCCTATGGTTGGGTGGAACGTTGCAGCGACGTAGCTGGTTGCGGGTGAATTCTTCATCAAGAGATAAGTGTTGTTCTTTACTGCATCTCTGTAATTTATATTGATTGTAAATTAATGAATCATAATGAACATGTGGAATTCTGGTTATGAATATGTTTGCTTCCGCTGAATGTTGATTTATTATGCACCTGTGTGTGCCTGTAATTTTTAATTCCATCATTGTTTTCTTTTAAATATGTTCATGGGCTGTTTGCCCGGCTGTGTTGATGATCGTCGCATCCTCTTCGCTGAGGGGGTGATGGGGACATGACAGAGTGGTATCAGAGCTTCTAGGTTGCAGCAGTGGGCCTCTATGGGCCAAGAAGAACCAACTGACAGAGGTGCATCTTCTTCTGCCCAGCTGAACCAGTGGAAGACTGTAAAAATGTAAAAAAACGGTCTAAGTGTGAGTAGTCAGACCACAGGAGGAAGTGGAATTCCACCATTGCAGATGAGCTGGAGAAGTTTCTATCCGTCGTTGCGGAAGGGTTCATGATCTTCCCATCCGTCGTTGCGGGCGAATGGCTGAAGTCTCCCATCCGACTGTTGTGGAAAGGTTCACGGAGTTAACCTCCGACCGTTGCGGACGGCGAAGTGATCTACGTCCGACGTAAGAATCATCCGACTTCCGATGAAGAGTGTTCCGACAGCCGACGTGCGAAAAGAAAGCTCGAAATGTTGCCTAAGTATTGGAACAGTCAGAAGGTTTTGTGAAGTCCATGTCTGCCGTTGTGGAAGAGGGGATGAAGTTAACTTCCGCCGTTGCGGACGAATTCTGGAAGTGCCGCCGTTGCGGATGGCGGAGCAATCTCGCATCCGACTCGAGATCCGTCCGATCGCCGACGCCGCAGAAAAATTTCAAAAAAAATCGGCTAAGTATGGAACGGTCGGGCCATTGGAAGAAGTGAACTTCCACCGTTGCGGAAGGATTGGTAAAGTCTTCCATCCGCCGTTACGGACGGCGAAGCGATCCCACGTCTGATCCAAGAGTCATCCGATTGCCAACGAAGAAGAAATTTTGGAAATTTGAAAAATTGGCTAAGTGTTGGAGAAAGCGGAAGGGAGAGTTCTCTGACGTCCGATGTTTCGAGAGTCAGCCGACGTCCGACGAGACGGCGAAGCGGGCGTTTGCTGTTGCAGACGAGTTGGTGGAGTTTTTCGTCCGCCGTTGCGGCTGCGAAAAGGTTTCGGTCGCCGATTCTACAGAAGAAGGAAGGGTCCGGGTGAGACGCCGTTGCGGAAGCGAAAGACATCCGACTTCCGATCCAAGATTCAGCCAACGCCCGATGTGGAAAGTTCGTCCAAGGAAGAGCGGACGTTGGAAGGGTTGGAGCTTCCAGGAAGCCGACGTTGCAGAAGGTTGGAGCTTCCGAGGAGCCGATTCTGCGGAAGACAGAATGGTCCGGGAGCCGATTCGGCGGAGGAAAGAATGGGAAGGGAGCCGATGTTGCGGCTGGGAGATTGGTTCCAGGAGCCGATTTCAACTGTTTTGAGAAGGATTTTTCAGCTGTTTTTCAGTGAAATTTCAGGGCCAAAAATGAGAAATGAGGCAGCGATCTAATGCGCCAGATTGCGCAAAAAAAAAAAATGAGGGCGCTGCCCTCGACCCGCCCTGCAATGGCGAGCCACAAGGGGGCAATCCCCCTTGACCCCCATCGTCCCCTGAGACAATCGTTCTTGTGAGAAGGAAAATCCTGTGTTTTGGGCAAGAGTTTGAATCAGAGGGATTTTCACAAAGGACAAGAAGGATGCCAAAAATGCAGCTTCCAAAATGGCTCTAAGGTCATTAGAAGAATGTGAAAATTCTACATTGCAGTGGTGTAATGAAAATGCAAGATGTGCTGAAAGTCTTCATTCTTCAAAGGGGTGTGGTTTTCACATCCGAGGTCAGAATAACACATGTGAATAGGAATTGGAAAGCTTATCCAGTAGGGAGCAAGAATAAGTGGCCAAAATCTGAGCATGAAGCAGAAAAGTGATAAGGATGACCATTGCTACCAAATGGACAAATCTGGACAGTTGCATGCCCAGGGGCAGCAAGGACTATGAAGTCAACCAGCTGTTGTGTGGAAAAGGAATTCCATGAGAAGATGAGGGACTTGAAAGGGAAGTTTTCATTAAACCCTATCTTGCTGATTTGAACTACATTTCCTAAGTTTATGCTTGAAATGCATGGGGAAATGTATTCCATGCATAAGATATTGCATGATTGATAAGAACATTGGAAATTTTATATATGTTATGTATGAACCACTAATGATAATCATTGCTTTGATGTTGGCATTGGTGGACAAACCAACGATGACATGGACCCGGATGAATATGTTACAGAAGCTAATGAATGAGACCAGTAACCCTATGGAGAAGGGATAAGGCAACAAGTCCATAACAAAAGTTGGTGAGCGAATTCTTCAACCTCCTGCAAGGACCAACCAAATTGGTCATGGGAAGGGTGTGAGTATGACCCATGCAGGTAAGAGTTTTCTTATGACAATTTCCATGGATTGGTCCAGGTAAGAGACCTCATACCATGTGAATATTGGAATGTAGAAAGGTGTCATGCCTATATATGTTACTGAGATTGATTATAGTAATGCATCCTATATGACGTAGTCATGGTTAGGCCATGGTATGGTTGAATGCATAGTATTCCTGAATCAATGCAAGGTAGCGTTGAATGGACATACATTAAGAAGATTTTGTGAACCTTGTAGTTATGCAATGGATGTATGCCTATGAAGGGTGTGAGTGGCTGATTGCCTAAGTAAAGGTGCAAATGTTGTGATGCATTGCATGAATGCATTGAGATGAATGCATGTGATATTATGGAGAACTAATGACTGAAATGATGAATTACTGATAATTCTGGAACTGTTTCGAAGGCTGTTATGAATGCAGGATAGTCATGATCAATTGGCTGCCAGAAATGCTCTATTGAAGAGAAAGGTAGTATGAATGATACGCTTGTGAAGTAAGGAGTATCTAAACACTCTATCTAATTGCATGAATGATATGACTATACCTTGCAATGTTAGCATGATAATGATTGCACAAAGTAAATGAGCTTTGATAATATTGATGTGACTAATAGCTGGAAGTATTTGAATTTTATAAATTCTGAAAATGCTTCAGTAATGGTTGTAGCAATGAAAATTTATATGCATCCAGATTTACCAAGTGTTTGGTTGATTGAAGCTCATGTTTCAGGTAGATTCCTTCGAGAATGGCATTGAGAGGTAAGACCCTGACCAATGCTAGAATCTACCATGTAAAAGAGTTGTTAAATTTGAACTGTGAATTTCAAATTTAAGGAATTGCTGACAACTACTAGTCACTGTTTGGCTCGCATAAGCTTGTGTTTGGATGTTTGAAGCTTATGTTTTAGGTAGATTATTTCAAACATGAAAGTGAGAGGCAATTTCCTGACCACTGCCAGAATCTACCTTGTGTATGCATTATAGGTTGTTAAATTTGAATTGTGAATTTCAAATATTGCTGACAACCACTAGCCACTATTGGCTTGCATAAGCTTGTGTTTGGATGTTTGAAGCTTATGTTTCAGGTAGATTATTCCGAGAATGGCATTGAGAGGTAAGATCCTAACCAATGCCAGAATCTACCATTTATGAGAAGAAGTCTCATGGTTGTGAAAATTAGTTGGTACGGGTTGTTAGATTCGAATTGTGGATTTCAGATTTAAGAGGTACTAACGGCTACTAATCATTGTTGGCTTGTGTGAGATTGTGTCAGGAGGGACACATGGTAAGTGGGTATTCATGTTATGATAGTAAGCATAAAATTATAATGGGCATAATAGTGCTGCTTATAAGAGACCCACAATTGAGCAAGTCAATTTCTGTAATAGATAGAATTACAAATTCTTATTGAATTTGATTGCTAATGTCATTACTTGGTTATGAAACGATCAATTGGATTGTGGTATCAGGTGATGATTAACTGTTTGGCTATTTGATGAATGTGTCAAGGGTACACACTGCAGGAAGATCATGTGTGATGACCTGCAAGAGCCAAACTTCATGGGAAGTTTTTCCCTTATCTTGGAAATGGGTTTCGGGTGAAACGCCACTGGACATTTTGGAAAATGTCTCATCTGCACTGCATGTTTGGTAATAACATGAGTGAGATGGTATGGGTTATGTCGGTGAAGACATGTGTGGATACGAACTGTGTTGGAAGCATGGATGGGGGCTTGGTTTTCTTAAACCTGGTGATTGGAAACCACATAGACAGAGCTAGAGGGCTGACTTTCTTCTCCACAACCCCGGGATAGCACTAGAAGGGGATGCAGGGCCTGAGGGACTGTGTAGCAGAGAAGGGACTGATTCCTTGTGCTGGGTGTGTGTGTGGATGTTATAGAAGTCAGGCTAGTTCTGGTGTAGGTGTCCCTAGCTCTGCAGCGAGCTCACCAGCTTAGCATTCAGTTTTTCCCAACGCCTTGACGGTGCCTAACAGATACAAAGGCATACTGCGACGGCAAATGGATAAGTGTTATGTAACCCTTGCTATGAATATGCATGTTTAATTATTAAACTCCATATGCAGAACATGTTTTGATTTATTTCCATGATGACCGATTGCTTGAGTATGCATAGGGCCTACATGGCACACACCGGAAGAGAGTGCACACTTTTCCAATGTCGAGTCATGAAAGGGTTTTCAATATTGATTACACTCTGGGGAGTGGACGCACTCCTGGTGTCTCAATAGTTGATAGTGAATGATATGAAATGTGATTACAGTTTTAGAGCAATGACGTTGATGAGTTTACTTGTATTGCTTGTGTTGCTTGTGTTGACAGGCTAAAGGTAAAGGTAAATGGTTGATATAAGTGTATGTTGATATAAGTGTATGTTGATATAAGTGTATGTTGGTATAAGTGCATGTGTCATTGTTGACATAAGCATATGATGGGCTGTGATATGCCTAAGGATCCATAGTAGATCCTAGACCTGGAAATGGTCATGATAAAGTTCCGAGCCTAGTTGACATGGTTATGTACTGGATGGACATTAATAATTTGATGTTGTGGAGCAGCCGGCATGCTGACCTAACATTTGAGTCCATAGGCGATCCCAAGGCTTGCAAAGCGAAGCAGGATCCTGTGGACGAACGAGGAAATGCACAATACAGATAAGTATTGGATTATTTTGCTTATGAATATACATGTGTATATGATTTGGATATGATGTTTTAAGCTCTTGTTTAAGAGGTAAAATTAATGACAATAAACTAAACATGTGAATCTATTCAATGTTTGGATATAGGTGTCGCTGGAAGCGAGGACTGTGAGAGCATCCTAGAGATGCATGGGGACATGTGACTGTCCTGGAAAGCTCGGGTTGAGCGGTAATGAAAAAGGTGCTAGTGAGACAGGGGAGTCCTAGCAATTGAGACAAACCATGTGGAGAGATTTTATGGTTTAGAGGTCTGGGATAGACCAAAGACACTAAGTGTCATGACCAAGAGATATTGGTCCAGCATTCACGGTAAAGTGAAAGAGGCTGAGAGCATAAAAAAAAGCCACTACGATGGCGAGGGTTCCAGGATGGAACAAAACAAAGAGGGAAAAAAACTCTTACTGCTCTCTCTCACCTTTTGATTATATGTATATATATGTTTATGCATGGTGAAAACAAAGGGATTTTTAAATGCATGTATGATTGTGAATGAAATGTGTGTATTTGCTTAAGCAAATTTGTGAATGTTGGAATAGTTAATTCCCTGCCCAAGCATGGACATGAATGAGCTCATGTGCCTGTTGGGGGAAGGCATGAAAGATATTAAAGCCTCATTGATGAGACTTGGACTGTCATGCCAAATTGGGTAATTAACTAACTGATTTTGATATCTATATTATGCTTGGTCTGATAGAATTTCAATGGTGCATTCCACAGGTAAGAAAAGTGAAACCGGGTGGTGCACGTTGATTATGGCAGCAGATCAAAAGTTGTTGGACTTGGCTGGAAGTCTCCTTCAAGTGATTGCCAAGACCCAAGAGAATCTTGGGGAGATGCTCAGGATACAGAGAAGGCAGAGTGAAATAAACCACCAGATTTTGCAAGACTCTATTGGTTTGCAAAGGGAGTTGAAAAGCCTTCTGGGAGCGATCGGCAAAGGAAAGGAAGGTGGATCAGCACTGGGACAAATGTCCAAGCGACCCGATAAGAAACGGTCCAGGCATGAAGACTCAAAGGAAATTGAGCAGGTAAAGATGAAGCAGCCAGTGAGATGCTGGAGATGCGAAGGACATCATTTACGTCGGGACTGTCCAATGAGGGAACATGATGAAGGCAGTAGCCGCAGAGTTCCTAGACTTCGGGATCAGCGGGAAGTTGAGAACCAGCAGGAGAAGTCCATGGAAGCCGAGAGGCTTGGTCTTGAATGTTCCAAGTAAATGATTGAACGTGGGATAGATCTGCAATTTTGAATTTTGATGTGCAATTGTATACGTATTGTATATATGTAATGGAACACCGAGGACGGTGTTATTCCAAGGGGGAGGGGAATGTAATGTCCCCGGTTTTGACCCCATTTGCATGATGTATATATTGTAATTAATCGTGGTGAGGAGCTCAAGGCAAAAGCCCCACCATCGATTTGGTTGTGTATGTTTCGGCAATGGGGGATAATTGCCGATGGTATGTCGTGCTTTCCGGCACATTTTAATTCGGCATCATGTAAACACGCACATCAAATAAAACTAAAACCACAACCAGCTACGGTAGTGCAACGTTGAATGAAAAGGGCATGGTTCTAAAGGATAAGGGGTGGGGGATGTCAAACCTTGGTTATGGGGAAAAACCCATGTTTCACCACCTTTGTTGTTTTGTCACATTTTGTCTCATCCAACCTTGTCAACCTCTTTAATGCTTCAGCTGGTGGTTGGGGAGTTATGGCTGAGTGGCTGAGGGAATTTATTGCTAGGAGAAAAACGTGGGTAAGGAGGCAAGCCATTCCTCCATCTTCTCCATGACTCCATTCTCCCCATGGTTGGTGGTTTTCACGCCCTGTTGCTCACCCTCACGCACAGGTTTCTCTCACGGCTGGTCTATTCATCCTCACGCAGAGTTCGATGGTCTGTTTATCCTCCCGATGACCTGTTGATTCGTGCGCATAGAGGAGGCTGTTTTCCCCTCACGCGCAGGCTGAAAATCCTCACACAGAAATCGGGTATGTCTTTCCCATGAATTTTGCTGTTGGGTGCAAGTTTTTCCTCACGTACTCTTCCCAGGCCTGTTCACTCTCACTACGATTTGGTGTTTGGATCCTCCTCACGCACAGAATTGGGGGGGGGGGGTGATTTTGGTCTCACGCAGGCATTTTCTTCCTCTTCACGAGTTGCTAAACGCTCAGGCACTTGCAATTTGCGTCCTCCCGACTGCTGTGCATTCTCACGCAGAGAATTTCCCTCCCGTTTCTTATTTTCGCGCACAGGAATTTCCTGGGTTTTACCCATGTCGTTTTCCTCCACGAATTGGTGAATGGAGTGGCTGAATCCTTTCCTCACGGGCTGAAGGTGGGGTTCCGCATTATCATTCCTCACGCACAGGTCAGGAAACTATGAATTCATCTGCATTATGGTCCACCTACGTTTTCCCAGCAGCTTTGGTTGTGCACAATGGGTCATTGCTTCCCACGTCACTGGTAATGTGTATGCTAATGCGTTTTTGTTGGCTGTGGTGTCCAACTACGTTTCGGGCCACTGGGTATTTGGGGTGAGCTATTGATTATCCATTGTGGTCTATTTTGAGTTCCCATGGCTATGCTGGGAGTGCTGTTGATTATCCGTTGTGGTCTGTGATTTGTGTTATTGTTCATTGTGTGTTTGGGCAGCTGAAGTACCTTATTTGGGTTGCAGCTGGGTTGTTTTGGCCACGTTAGGGCCAAAACCAGCTCTGAGTTGCTTAGCGGGCTGAGCTGTGCCTCATTTTGGTTTGGGGTTGCC
>LPNX010556977.1:389306-491292 GCA_001517045.1 Pseudotsuga menziesii
CTGCATCTATGTAATTTATATTGATTGTAAATTAATGAATCATAATGAACATGTGGAATGCTGGTTATGAATATGTTTGCTTCCGCTGAATGTTGATTTATTATGCACCTGTGTGTGCCTGTAAGTTTTAATTCCAGCATTGTTTTCTTTTAAATATGTTCATGGGATGTTTGCCTGGCTATGTTGATGATCGTTGCGTCCTCTTCGCTGAGTGGGGGATGGGGACGTGACAAAACATCGATAGAGTATCTCTCTATCTTCCAGTCATCTACGATGGTTGAACTTCTAAACCGTTATAACTTCTTTTATTACTGAACGTAATGAGTAGTCACCCAAGCATCTTAGAATTCTATATAAACATGTACATTGTTGTAGTATAAAAAATTCAATCAATCAATTCAATCAATCATATTGATCCATATTTCATTGAAAATAATTATTTGGTTCGACTTCTTACATATTGTCTCTGCACATAGTTCTGTCGATATAGTGTATTTCCTGCTTTACTTGTTATTTTTATATGCTTCCTCCATAATAGTGCTCAACTCTTTCAGTCAGTTGTTGGCCCTAGTGTGCACCTTGGAACAACCCGAATCATTGGTATTAGAGCTTGATTTAGAGCTTCAGTTACATCAGCACTTCCATCGAAGCTATTTAACTTATGTCTATTCAAACACACTTGCAAACTTGGTAATACAAGCAGACACTTCCTTGACTTCAGAAAATATGGTCGAAGAAGTAAATAATAGACATGCAACTGAAAAGATAGAGAAACTCATATAAAAATCACTGGCTCTCTAGTAGATCGAAATGTTCTCCCAGCTCAGTGATATTATCATGTGATTCGCTTCGAACTATGAAGAATCTTCAACGCAACCTCACTCCAATAAAATCAGCACCTTCAAAGTGAAAATGAATCTGGACATACTAAATATTAAAGGAAATATTGACGTGGAATCCATCAATAATTGGGTACAACAACTGGAATCGTACTACTCTATGAATCAACTCTCCGAAGTGGAAAAGATCACCATTGAATCCTTAAATATGTCAACCTTCGTACATTGATGGTGGGAAAATTTAATGACAAAGATGGAAAAAGAAGGCGATCCCATAGACACATGGGTAAAAAAAATTTAACATGTCTGAAAGGATTTCTACCCACCCAAGCATCTTGAACAATAGTATAAGAAGTGGCAGCATCTAAGGCAATGGAAATATTAGTTCATGCAAAGTTACACCGATGAGTTCTATCGACTGATGGCTAGACTTGGCATCCAAGAAGAAGAGATATTGCTTGTCCTGAAGTACGTCAGCAGATTATCTCCATACATTTAGAAAGAGATGGAGTTTCTGACTATAAGTACGCTTGTGGATGCATTTCATTATGCAATCAAGCTTGAAGCTAAACAGAAAGGAAAAACACGTTTCACGAACAAGCCAATAGGTCAAACATCCGACAAGAAGTCACTAGCCGACTCCAGCCAGTTTAAGAACCCTTCTCAGCCGACTCCACAAAATCCTGATCATCACAAAAAGAACCCTTCATAAATACAAGAAGGTTCACAACAAACAACCTCCTATTGGGAAATGATGTGATTATCACAATTCAGCATGGCATGATATGTCAGAATACAAAGCTTAGAATATATTTTTGGAAAAAATGTTGACATTTGACTTGTCAGATAGAACCTTGGTAGATGTTGATCCATATGCATCAACCCTCTTGGTTTCGACTTCGACCACTCCGACAGCCTCGGCTATCATCGATGAGGAGGAATGAGAGCGTATGTTCCATACATGGATATGGGTTCAGAAAAATCCATTACGTATGATTGTGGATAATGGTAGCTAGAATAAATTTGTTTCTAAATATATTGTGAAGAAATTAGGTCTTGTCACAACTCCACATCTTCATCCTTACAAAATCGGTTGGATGAATTATGGACGGGAACTAAGAATCACACGCCAATGTAGAATCACCTACTTCATTAATACTTTTGAAGATGAATTACTCTATGACGTGGCACCGCTTTCCTTAGATGATGCATTTTTTGGGAAACCCTACTTGTGGGATATACATGGTACATATCAGTCACGACCTCAGAAGGTGATTATCAAAATTTAGAATCAATGGTATGGCATACCAAAGTGACAACCCACATCAACAGTTTCTATGATAACTTCCAAACAAATAAAAAATAGTATCAATCATGCTTAGAATTTCGCATTAATTATGATAAATCCTAAGCATTACATGAAGACTGCAACAACAAGTTGACTCACTGACTAGCATGGATCTCAACAACAGCAACAGATCGACATTCTTGATGAATACCAGAATGTATTTCAAGAGTCGAATGGAGCACCTTTGTATTGTCAGGTAAAACAATCCATTGAACTTGTTCCTGGTTCTTCATTACCTAATGCATATGTTTAAAGAATATCCATTCTTGATAACGAAGAGATTTATAGGAAAATCTAAGACTTGATCAACAAAGGTCATATCTACCCCAAATCCTCTCCTTGTGGAAGCCCAATCATCCTAGTTCCAAAGAAATGTGAGACTTGGTGCATGTGCATCGACTATCGGGCTCTCAAAAAAATTTCAGTAAAGAAAATATACCCTCTTCCATGGATAGATGAACTCATCTAGTGTCTGAAAGGTGTTAATTTCTTTACAAAGCTTGACCTTAAGTCGAGATATCATCAAATTCCGATCGATTCTACCGATGTATGGAAAATGGCTTTCAAGACCAAGGAAGGATTGTTTGAATGGTTAGTCATGCATTTCAACTTAACCAATGCACCGAAAACCTTCATGAGATATATGTATGACCTTATACAACCCTTCATCAGCAAGTGTCTCATTGTCCATATCGACGATATTTTTATTTTTAGTCGATCAAGGGAAGAACATGCCATATAGCTTTGACACTCTCCAGCAACATCAACTATATCTGAACATGGGAAAATTCTCATTTGGGATGACCAACATCAAATATTTGGGGTATGTAATTGACTCTGTAGAAATTCATGTCAACCTAGAAAAAGTACAGATCCTGAAAGAATGGCCCATTCCTCAAAACATTCATGAACTCATAAGTTTTCTTAGTTTGGAGAATTTCTATCGATGGTTCATACTTGGCTTTAGTCACATTGCATGGCCTTTGAATCAGTTGACTAAAGTAAATGGGAAAACTTCCTTCAAATGGACACCGACACAACAACAAGATTTTGAGAAACTCAAAAAAAATATTTGTACTGCACCAGTACTTGTCTTACCTGATTTGCATCATCCCTTTGAGATTGAGGCACACACATCAGACTATGCCCTCGATGCAGTAATCACTCAGTCAATTCACCCAATTGTGTTTCATTCCAAAACATTCAACGACACTGTTAGAAAGTATTCGACGTATGAAAAATAACTATACTCCATTGTGCAAGCTCTTAAGTAATGGATACACTACATTCTTGGCAAGGAAACATTCATTCTCACTGACCGTAAGCCTCTACAGTTCACCTCGTCCTATTCAAAACTATAGACAACTCAACAATACCAGTGGATTAATTACCTACAACAATTTTAGTTGGTAATTAAATATCAGAAAGGAAAAGCTAATATCGCATCTGATTGTCTTAGTCGACCACCCATTACTCTATTGTCTACAATTATGGGTATGCAGGGTTACGACACCACTACTTGGCCATAATTGTATTCAGTAGACTATGACTTCTCTTTAATTTATCAATGGCTTCAAGTCGAAAATATGTCTACTATCAACTACTTTATGAAGGATACCTTGCTATACAAGTTTGGATAGCTTTGTGTACCAACCAATGAGCACCGACATAAGATCATTTGGGATGTAGACTATGGCAAGACTGTGGGACATTTTGTAGTCACAAAAACACTTGTTATCCTCCAAAAGTATATTTATTGGCCTTCACTTAAATATGACATCAACAAGTACATTTGATCGTGTGTAGTTTGTTCCATTTCTAAATCGTTGAATCGACAACAAGGACTTTACACACCCCTTCCAGTTCATATTCGACCATGGGAATCTATTTATATGGACTACTTGACTGGATATCCTACTACCAAACATCAGAATGATGCAATCTTAGTAGTAGTCAACAAATTTTATAAAATGGCTATACTCATACCATGCAAGATGATAGCACAATAGACTACTCAGCTCTTCTTCGAACATGTGTGGAAACATTATGGCCTCCCAAAGAACATTATTTTCAACAAAGATGCTATATTTTTCAGCACCTTTTGGAAAAATCACTGGAAACAACTCGACACAAGACTCTCTTTGTAGACATCCTTCCATCCGCAGACAGACGTACAAACAAAATTTGTAAATCGCTTGGGAGTACAACTGCTTCACATGTACAACCATAAGTATCATTGAACATGGGATGAAAACCTTCCATACATAAAGCATAGCTACAATCGTGCTCAACATAGTTCTACAGGAAATATTCCATTTGAGATCTATTATGGAATTCAACCCTCAATGCCTATTGATTTGGTCGGTTCCTCAACACAGTTGAATGACACCGACTTCGAAGGACGAGAAGTTAAGAAATCAAAAAAAATTAGAGATCAAATATACAACATCCATAAGAAAGCACAAGAAATGTTGCAATGAGTTAATGCAAAAGATAAGGCCCGGCATGATAAGAATCGTATTCCTCATTCATTCCAAATCGGGGATCGGGTCTAGTTACATATAAAGAAGGAGTGTTCACTGGCCCATACAGAAAGTTGAAACCTTGCAATATAGTCCATACAGTATCCTTAAATAGATTGGAGAAAATGCTTTTCATCTCGACATTCCTGCATGCCTTGGCCTACATCTAGTCTTTAATGTAGATTGAATTTGACCATATCATGCATAATTCTTGGAACATAATGACTTGCATATAGAAAAACCCAAATAAATCCATCCAGATACTCAGGAACTATCACGTCCCCATGCCTCCGACCGGTGTAGAGGACGCGACTACACGCTTCAAAAACCAGGGCTAAGAGCCCCATGAACATATGTATGGACAAGATTGCATAAACAGAATGCTGCAGGAAAATGCATTAAGGTAAAACATGCACATATGCAATTAATCATAATACACAGTGAAAACCAACAGCATTCATACATGCATGCATTTAACATGTTCATCATATCATTAACAGAAAAGATATATTTGCAGAAGTAAAAATGGACAAGATCACTCATCTTAGGAAGAAGTTGTTCTGCAACCAGCTACGTCACTGCAACGTTCCACCCAACCATTAGCCAACATGCTCCTTAATCTCTCAGCAGTGCTACCACCCCCGAGCTGGGCATGATTCACCAAGGAATAAGGGAACTAGCAGGCTTACACATAGTCAAGGGTATACAAGACACAACCAAGCCAACATAGTTGGGTTTATCAGGCCATCCAGGAGTTGGGAAAGGCTAAATTCTAAGTTGGTGAGCTCATTGCAGAGCCAAGAACACCTACACCAGAACTAGCCTGACCTCTAAGACACCCAAACACACCCAACACAAGGAATCAGTCCCTTCGCTGCTACACAGTCCCTCAGGCCCTGCATTCCCTTCTAGTGCTATTCAGGCGTGATGGAGAAGAAGGCCAGCCCTCTAGCTCTATCTGTGTGGTTTCCAGCCACTAGGTTTGTCAAGCAAAACTAATCCCCCATCCCTGCTCTCCACACATTCTGAAGACCAACCATTGCATGTATGCAATCAATCCGTTGATACAGCTTAAGACAGGGGAGACAAATTCTGAGTCATTCTTGGCCCTATCGTGGCCAAAATGACTCTCTAGAGAATTTACAATAGTCCCCAAAATGTAAGGAAGACCACAGCAACCATAGCCAATAACGTGGGGGAAAATCAACAACCTGAAATGTATCAGTGAGCACAGCTCACAACAAACGTGGGAAACACAACCCGTCCTGGGCAACGATATCACCCAGAAAACATATACAGACCACGTAGAAGAAGAGAAAAATACAGACTTCCCAGCTGTGCGTGAAATGGGCAGACTCCCATCCCAAAATATAGAGAAGCCACAACAATCACAACAGAACTTGAGAAGGACAGCGACGACCGTGACTCACAGGAAGAATCACAGCTCCAATCTCAACATTTAAATGACAGAAAATTAAATGACCATACCAGTCTAAGAGAAGAGCATACAGCTGCAAATGGAAATGAAAGAGCACAGCTCCCAGTCCGTTCTGCAGATGGTAACAACACAGAACCCACCACGCAGCCCGTGAGGAAAGGATACGGCCTCACCACTCGCAAATCCGCAGAGGAAAAATGACGTGGGTAACACCAGGATCGCTCCTGTGCATGAGCAACAACAACCAACGATCCCTGCGTGAGGGCGGAAAAGAATTCCAACTTGTGCGTGGGTGAACAAAACAGTGGATAGGCACGAGTAGGGAGAATGAATGAAGGGCCTCTTCGTTCCCTGCCCATCATGAGGTTCAATGCTGGTGGAGTGTACATGGAGGAAAGGACTGACAGTCCTATCACCCCACTCCCAAAACAATTAACTGCCTCAACCACCAGCAGCCATTCTTCAATGGAGGTGGTTGGGTAAACAAAGAAAGGTGACACATGGATTTTTACCCCATTGGCCAAGGTTTGACAAATTCCCCCACATCCTTATCCTTGTGAAAATCATGTCCCTTTCTCATTTTAGTTTTCGTGCTCGTAGTTGGTGGGTTCATTTAATTAATTATAGATGCGTATTTACATGATGACCAACATAGTGTATGCCGCATGCCCTGATATACCATCGGTGACAATCTAAATCCAAAACATAGCATAACCGGTCAACGGTGGGGCCTTGGCCTTTAGCTCCACACCATGATCATTTACAATATATACATCATCATATACATCTATTGCAACGGGGTCAAAATTTGGGTGTTACGGGAACCTCTCCTTTGTGACACCATAGTGGGACGACTCATGTGCCATACAAGGACAAACTACATTCCCTTGTTTCAAGTGGCTAAAGCTAGACAGCTTCCCACATAAGGAAAATGGTACTCTACTACTGAAATAGCCAACAAGTTTCCTCTACTAAAATAATACATAATGGATACCATTATTTATTAAGTAAGGAGGAATGATCCAACCAGCAGTTTGCATGTTGTTGAACTTTGACAAAGTCTAACACTTTGACTAATTCGATGGCTTCGACAGGTTTCATGCTCGGCATACAGCATCTCCACATTCATTGTTGGCATCGAAGACTCTAGAACATTGACAAAGCATCTCTCAATATTCCAGTTGTTTGCGATGGTTGAAATTCTGAACCATTATTGTTATAACATTAATCCATCCTTATTACCTTAGTTTATACCTTAGTTGATTTCTTTTGCTTCTATGCATTGGGTTTCTATGGTTTAGACTTAGGGAAATTGGTCTAGGAGGTGAACTGGTTATTTTCATACCATTCACACACATTACAGTGCTCTATATTGGTTAACCCATTACATTTTTTCCCTCATCGATGTCTTGGAGTGTTACTTCCTTGTTTAGGGAATATGAGTTTGACTAGGGGCACTAGTGTTGTCTTTTGTTTATTTTTGGCCTCCTAGTGCATTTATTATGCTCCTTGACCCACTCCCACTCCTCTACTTGCTCTCCCACTCCTATATTGGACTCATTTATGCCCCAGCATAGCTCACCATGGTTCATGACCATTTGGGGTGATTAGAGAGTTGATTGGTCCACCTAGGGGGGATTGAGGTCAAATATTGCCATGACACATGTGCACTCCCAAATGGCTTCCTAAGCCTCACAAATTCTTCCTAATGTAATATATTTCTGATCTAAACACATTCATATGTTAGATAATTCAATAATATCCACTATTTTGTTCACATGTGTGTGTAAATTTTTACTCTTTAGGGTCTTTTTGATGATTTTTGCAAACTAATTCAAATTGTGAGAGTCTCTTGTGCTCCTAGATTCAGACGTGGATAAAATTCTCACATGGTATCAGAGCTGATAGGATTTTCATATCAATATATAGTGTTTGAGCTGCATATTGAGGTATTTTCTAGATAGAATTGAGTGTTTTTTTGCAGGTATATTCAGAAAATTCTCACCACTAGCACAAGCAAAGATGGAGAAAACTCATGTATTTCTAAATCCATTCAACTACTTTCAATGGAAGTCATAGATGGTCATCCAACTGATATCCAAGGGTCTCTACGGGGTTACCATGGGGACAGAGGTCGAGCCAAATTCTGTAGTAGAGAAGTCAAAATACTTCAATAGACTTGATGAAGCATTTGGTATGTTATGTCTCAGCATTTCATGAGAACTCATGCTTCATGTTGACATTTTAGCCACCCCAAATGAATTTTGGCTCAGGATCGAATCTCTCTTTGGGAAAATTGATGAACTAAGGGGATGTCAGCTCAAAAATGAGCTCATCACCTTGATCCTAGTGCATTTTGAGACCATCTAGGACTTCTTCACCAAATTCAAGTCTTTCATGCTTTAACTCAAGTAGTGTGGAATCAAGAAGAAGTAATAGCAACTCATACTGTCAATCCTTTCAAATCTAGGGATAGAATACTCAGTGTTTGTTATCACATTCCATTCTAGAAATCTAACCATACGAAATTGGAAAATGCTATCACTAGCAAGCTTCATGAAGTATTTGACCCAAGAGGAAGACAAGCTAGTGCAGATGGGCACCATCAAAACTGATAGAATTTGAATTCCATTTAGATCTTCAGGTAGAGAGTTCTGATTATATTACATCAATTGAATGGAGAATGAAAATACAAATCCAACAAGACAAACCACACAGGAAATGGACAAGTATTTCTTAGGAATTTACAGTATATTCATCATCATAATATCTAGTGTACAATGTAGTTTACATAGGTAGAATTCGAATGCATGAGTAATGAATTCGAATCCTCCAAGTGGATAAGACTGTATCTAACTGAATCTCTAACTCAAGGTCTCCCAATCAATATTGGAGTCCAATAGACAACTCCCCAATGACCAATAACTCCAACATGCAGTAACAACTAGTTAACTCAGTGCAATTGAGAGTGAGGTAGGTAGGAAAAGAGATCCTCCCCATGCAACCATGTATTATCCATGCATTAGTAGCACTATTCTAACTAACTATGAAGTAATTGATTGTAACTGAGGGCTAACTAATACTAACTAGTGCTAATACCAACTGACTGAAGTAGGTTGGTTCCAAAACTCCCTGTGGTTCCTAAAATGTAGGGATTGGTCTACGAGGAGCCCCCACTCATGCATGCACATGCAGTAAGTGGCAGTTAATCTCTAGCATTGTCCCCCACACTTCAATGACTGGTACATGTGGCCCCATTTGGGCCATGTGGACCCAATTGGACTAGTGGACTCATTTAATTAATTTAAGGCTCCTAAGTTAGGAAATAATTAATCTAATAGACATTTGACCATGGGAGGATTAATAATCCTAACACCCCCCCAGAATCCTAACCTGGACAACTTTCGTCCCTAGTAAAAAGACCATAGGTCACCCAAATACAATCTAGAAGATAATAAAAAATGTTTCTTAGTACAACTGAGGAAACAGGGAAAAACCTCATGGGAAAAACCCCCCCTCAAAAATAAGCAAGAAAATAGCAATCTGCAAGCTATCTTTAGAAGAAAGAAGCTTCCTCCTTAGAAAAATAACTTGAGAAAAACACTGCTGCAAAAAATTGCAGCTCTATGCAGCAACATGGTCCATCAGTGGACCTCTCAATGTACTTCTGAATTGATGACTCTATTTGGTTCTGTTGGATGGTGAAGGTAGGGAATGATCAAATCTCGGCTTCTGTGGGCCATGTAGCTGATCATTCACCATCATCAAGTAGCATCGACATGGGACTTTTCTCCACCATTTTCTGAGAGATAGTGCAGCATGCTCATTCTGATACTAGGACCTAGTTCTTCTTTCATCTTCTGGAACTCCAGCACCACTTCCAACTGCATAAAGAAGCTTTTGAGCCCATCTGGGTTTAGGCTTTTGATTTGGAATGGGTACTGGATCTAGATCTACAATCTCTTGAGATTCAAACTCAATAACAGGATCATGGTGTATGTGATCTTCTTCATCTAAATCTGAAACTTGTAGCACATCATAATCATTATCAAAAATAGGAGGAGAAATGGTTATACCTTCTTGTGCTGGTAGAGGAGTATCATGCAACTGAACTTCTTCAAACCGGACACTTCTTTCAATGAAGCATCTTCTCGTAGCAACTTCCATCAGTTTTTAAGCGTTTGCATCATCTACATATCCTAGTAGAATGCATTCGCTACTTTGTGCTTGGAAGGCCTTTCTCTTGTCAAGTGGTATCCTGGCCCAAGCTTTGGAACCAAAAACTCTCAGATGAGAGACATTGGGCTTCTTCCCATGCAGTGCTTCAAATGGAGTCACCCCAACCACTGACTTGTGGGGCACCCTATTCTACAAATACGAAGCACGGTTTACTTCTTCAGCCCAAAGAGAAGGAGGTATATGCTTTCCATGAATAAGGCATGTTGCCATCTCTTTTAGTGATCTGTTCTTTCTCTTAGCCACACCATTTTGATGTGGTGTGTATGGAACTAAGTGTTCCATTCGAATCCCTTCAGATTCATATAAATTTTGGAAATATCTTTTGAGATATTCTCCTCCTCCATCGGATCTTATTGACTTGATATTCTTATTGAAACTATTCTCAACCATAGCTTTAAAACTTTTAAAAATCTCAAAAATTTCTAATTTTAGTTTCATGAAGTGGATGCAACAGTACCTAGAACAATCATCAATAAAGGTCAAAAAATACCTGCAACCATTAATGGAGTTTGTGGGCATAGATCCAGCTACATCACTGTGTATCAAATCAAGTGTAGTGACAGCTCTATGAGCCTTCCCAACATCATACTTCTTTTCTGGATGCTTACCTACCAAGCAACCAGCACATACTCCATCGAAAGTTTGGATGGAGGGAAAACCTTCAACCATGTTATCATTGTAGAGCTACTTTAGATTTTTGAAATTGAGATGGCCAAATATCTCATGTCAAATATTGTTGGTGTTGTTAACACGAGACAATAAAGTTGTAGGAGGAGAAACAGGTAAGAAATGTGAAAACTCATAAGCTTTGGTAGAGTGATTTGCAATTTCGCTACAAGATTTCCAGTGGTTTTTTCTGTAATCTCAACTAAGTCTGAATCGAATGTGACCCTCTTGGGAGAGCCTGTATGAGTCATCTGATAAATAGATAACATGTTAGCAGCAAGGTAGGGAACATATAAGACATTTTTGAACTCGCCATGCTTCGCTCTGACTGATCCCCTTCCTTCTGCTGGAATCTGGGAATCATCTCCCATGTGAATATTAGGCCCCTTTGATAGTGAAAGAGTAGAGAAGGATTCTTTGGATGAAACCAGGTGGTTGGAAGCTCCAAAATATATAATGTATGTTGAGGATGGAGAGAGAGTTGATTTCAAAGCATCACACCTTTCGACATCTTCTGTCGGTGCTTCTTCATCGGGATTCTTTTCTCTTGGAGGAGAAATGTTGTGCTGCTTGAGAAGAGCAGACATCTCATCAAGTTACTTACTCATACAATTCTCTTCAAGATGGTTTCCCTTTTCACAATATAGACATAACTTCTTTTCAGATTTCTTATTCTTAGAGCTGGAGGCCCCTTTGGAAGCTTGCTGATTTGGTTCAGGCTTCAAATCAATTTCCTTTGGCTCCTTATTCTTTGGCTTCCCCTTTGCTTTCACTTTGGAAGATTCACTAACCAATAGAGCTTGATATTTGGAAGTCTAAATGACTCCCATTCGAATCAATTTGTCTTGTTCTTTGATTAAGGACTCAGAAAATGAATCTAGAGAAGGAATTTTCCAGTCAGGAAAGCTTTACCGCTTGGAATGAAACATAGAGACATAGACAGAGCACTTAGGACCTAGTTTGCTGAGAATTGAAAGGACATTCTACTCATCCTTCTGCTCTATCCCACATTGTCTGCATCGTAGCACTAGAGACTTGAATTTGGAGAAGAATTGCTCAAAAGTCTCAAAACTGCTGGGATGCAAAGATACCAACTCATTCTCCAGAATGTGTCCCTGAAGCTCATCTTATTTGTTAAACAAGCTATCAAGCTTCTCCGAAGATTCTTTGGGAGTCCTCAATCCTTCTAGATGAAAGAGGAGATATCTGGAAATATAAGTACATAAGTACTCGAATGCTTCATCATAATGTTTTAAGAACTTGTTCTGCTCTACCGGTTGATGAGGCTTAGCCTCCCATCCATGTATGATCCTATGGAAGCCATGCTTGCGTAAGGCCAACTGCATATCAATCCTCCAATCAAGGTAATTGGAAATTGTGAGGACCTGTGGCTCGGGAGTTTGAGAACTCATAATTTCTCCTGCAGGGATACTGCAAATACTTCTTTCAAGCTACATAGCACCTGTCAATTTCACTGCAAATAACACTAAAACATAAGAACTGTTAGAATAATGATTTTCCTCTAGACATGAACATGTTTTTAGGGTCCATCATGCCCTCTCCGCTGCTCTAAATGAATCCAAAGCTAAGAATTTTTCATAGGGTACTTCTATGGAAACCCAGCTGCTTCTAATGTTCGATGAGGAGAAACAAGCATGAAACCTGCTTGAGAAGGATCTGATACCATGTTAGAATTTGAATGCCATTTAGATATTCAGGCACAAATTTATGATTATATTTCTACAATTGAATGGAGAATTAAAATACAAATCCAACCAGACAAACCACTCAAGAAATGGACAAGTATTGCTCTGGAATTTACAATATATTCATCATCATAATATCCGGTGTACAATGCAGCTTACACTGGTAGAATTAGAATGCATGAGTAATGAATTTGAATCCTCCAAGTGGATAAGACTATATCTAACTAAATCTCTAACTAAAGGTCTCGCAATCAATATCAGAGTCCAAATAGACAACTCCCCAATGACCAATAACTCCAACATGTAGTAACAACTAGTTAACTCAATGCAACTCAGACTGAGGTAGGTAGGAAAAGCGCTCCTCCCCATGCAACCATGTATTATGCATATATTAGTAGTGATATTCTAACTAACTATGAAGTAACTAATTGTAACTAAGGACTAACTAAGACTAACTAGTGCTAACACCAATTGACTGAAGTAGGTTGGTTATGGGACTTCCAGTGGTTTCTAAAATGTAGGTATTGGTCTAGGAGGCGACCCCACTGATGCATGCACATGTAGTAAGTGGCAGTTAACCTCTAGCATTGTCCTTCACACTTCAATGACCGGTACATGTGTCCCCATTGGGTCATGTGGACCCAATTGCACTAGTGGACTCATTTAATTAATTTAAGGTTCCTAAGTTAGGAAATAATTAATCTAATAGACATTTAACCAAGGGAGGATTAATAATACTAACAAAAACAAGGAAGTACCAAGCTCTTGTTGTAGGGGTTTTGAATGCATCCAAAGGAAAAAATAAATCCAAGGATTTGAAACAACCAGAGAAGAAGAAACAAGATAGACCCAATATTCATGATGGGGGTTTTAATCCTTGCAAGGACAAGGACAAGAAGGGAAAGGAGTAGACAAAATGGAGCTATTTCTGCAAGGGATGAAATCTAGAGAGTGCTTGCATGAAGAAAACCATTGATATTATGGAACATCTATTGGAGAAGAACAACATCCTAGTCCCAGATTGCACAAGGAATAAGGATGCCAGTTCAGGTTCTAACAACAAGGAGAAGTGTCATGCTTTGGTTGTAGGTTCTTCAGATCCCTCCACCTTCATCATTGATTCGGTAGCATCAAGGAACATGGCCTCTATCAGCTGGTTATTCACAACCATGTATTCGGGAAGTGGCCCAATTATTCGAATGGGTGATGATTCTGAGACCCAGGCCAAAGGATTTGGTAGGATCGACCTTGAATATATGGATATTTTAGCAATGTCTTGTGTGTACCAGACTTGGCAGTGAACATGTTGTCATTATACAAAATGACACATACTAGATAAGACAAGAGAGTAAAATTTACTCTATATTAGGTTGAGATAGCTGAAATATCCTCCTACAAAGTGATGGCATTGGGGTATGCTGATCACCAATCTAGGATGTACAAATTCTCCAAATTTCTTCCAAATTCCAGTGGGCAAGCGCTTATGTCTCATGCCAATGAAACCAACAAGATGTGGCATGAGATATTTTTCCATATTAATTACAAATACCTCTAGGCATTGAAAAAGTATAACATGGTGGAAGGGATTCCTCCTATCAAATCCTCCAATGGTGCATGCATTGGTTGTGTGGTGGGAAAGAATCCTGAGCACAGCTTATATGAGAAGGGAAAGACAAAGAGAGATACACAAGAACTTGGATTGGTGCATTCAGATCTCATTGTTCCTCTTCCCACTCTCTCCTATGGAGGATCAAGGTATGTTCTCACTTTCATAGATGATTTTTGAAGGTTCTATTGGGTCTATTTCCTAAAGCTCAAATATGAATTCTTTGAGACTCTCAAGATTTGGAAGGCCTGGTTGAGAATCAAAGTGGAAACAAGATTAAAATCCTTAGGACTGAGTATGTCAATAAAAATTTGCATCACTTGTGTGAAGAATGTGGCATCCAAATGCAGCATTCAGTCCCCTACACACCACAGCAAAATGGTGTGGCTGAGAGGAAGAACAGGGCACTCAAGGAGATGGCTACCTGTATGATAGAGGCTAAGGATTTGAGCCGTAAGATATGGGCTGAATCCATTAACTATGCTGCATACATTCAAAGAGGGGATCTACAAAAATAAGTGAAAGGGAAAACACCTTATGAGGCTTGGTTTGGTCACAAGCCAAATATTTCACATTTCAGGATTTTTGGCTCAAGGGCATGGGCTCAAATTCCTTCAGACAAGATGAAGACATTGTAGTCACAAAGAAAAGATTACATAATGGTGGGATATGGTGAAGACACAAAGGGATAAAATATCTTTTATCCATCCACACAAAAAACTTTCATTGAAAGAAGTGTGCAATTCGAAGAGGATATTATTCCATATTTTGAACTAGCACCGAGGGAATGCTCTTCTCCTCAACACCAAGATGATGAAAGTGATGATTCCCTTTATGATATTTATGATACTCATGATTCTGAGATGGCTTAATATGATTTTTCTTTAAATGATTCACCCTCAAGTCCCAAGTGGGTAGAGAAAACCATAGAAGCTGTTGGGGATTTAGCAGGAAATCCTCTAGATCCTAGGAAGACTGTATCACAATTCCAAAGTGATGATTTTGCAAATGAATTGAGTATTTCTGAGCATTGATATATTATGGTTGTACATTATACAAAATTATATCAAGAATCATCTCCTGGCCCAATATGGAAATCATCCATGCAAGAATAGTTCAACTCTATAGGAAAATGAGACTTGGGAATGGGTTCCCTTTCCTCCCAAGAGGAAGCTTGTGCAATGCAAGTGGTTCTATAGGAAAAAATTTTATGCTGATGGTTCTGATATAAAATATAAGGCCATATTATTTTCCAAATAATTTTCTCAAGTCCAAGGAGTGGACTATATAGAAACCTTTGCATCGGTTGCAAAGATGGACTCTATCAAGCTAGTTTTAGCCATTGTTGCTAGTAAGCGCTAGGAGGTTCACCACATGGATGTCAAAAATGAATTTCTTCATGGTGAGATACAGTAAGAGATATATATTCAGAAACTTGAAGGTTTCCAATAGGTTACTTCCCCTGTATGCAGGTTAAAGAAGTCAGTCTATGGCCTCAAGCAAGCCCCAAGGGCTTAGTATGCCAAGATGGACAATTTTCTACTATCAATTGGATTTGTTAGATGAAAGTATGATACTAATGTTTATTTGCATAATATTTGGGATGCATTCAGTTCATTGTACTTTATTTTGATGATATTTTTATTACAGGTAGATGCACCAAAGAAATTGGGCCAATTAAAGCATCTTTACACACTGAATTTTCAATGACTGATCTAGGATTGCTAAACAATATGTTGGTTTGGAAATTAATAAATCTGAAATTGGCATCATGATCAACCAATATAATTATGCTTCAGACCTGTTATTAAATTTTAATATGTTTGAATGTAAGGCATCCAAGTTCCCATTCCTTTCTGGCATCAAACTAGGCCAAGATGGAC
This sequence comes from Pseudotsuga menziesii, assembly GCA_001517045.1. Classification (NCBI taxonomy): domain Eukaryota; kingdom Viridiplantae; phylum Streptophyta; class Pinopsida; order Pinales; family Pinaceae; genus Pseudotsuga; species Pseudotsuga menziesii. The sequence goes on from LPNX010556977.1 coordinate 405,554, forward strand.
AATTTTCTGCTATCAATTGTATTTGTTAGATGAAAGTATGATACTAATGTTTATTTGCATAATATTTGGGATGTATTGCAGGTCATTGTACTTTATTTTGATGATATTTTTATTACAGGTAGATGCACGAAAGAAATTGGGCCAATTAAAGCATCTTTACACACTGAATTTTCAATGACTGATCTAGGATTGCTAAACAATTTGTTGGTTTGGAAATTAAGCAATCTGAAAGTGGCATCATGATCAACCAATATAATTATGCTTCAGACCTGTTATTAAATTTTAATATGTTTGAATGTAAGGCATCCAAGTTCCCATTCCTTTCTGGCATCAAACTAGGTGAAATTGGTGACTCTTCATTGGTAGATTGCTCATTGTATAGACAGCTAGTTGGTAGTTTGTTGTAACTTACACATACTAAACATGATTTAGCATATGTTGTTAGTGTTGTATCAAGATATATGAAAAATACACATTATATCCATTGGAATGCATCCAAGAGTATCCTTCAGTGTGTATAAGGAACCAAGAACTCCGGGGTACACTACGCTGCTAGTTCTCCACCATAACTAGTAGGATTTTCCGATTCGAATTGGGTTGGAGATCCCAATGACAGAAATTCCACTTCACTTTTTCTATTCATTCTCTCCAATGGTCCAATATTCTGGTCAAGTAAGAAACAACACACTATTTCCCTTTCTTCAGCTGAGGCCGAGTACAAAGGAGTAGTGAATGCAACTACACAATGTGTGTGGTTGTAAGGCATTCTTCAGGAGCTTTATGTTGCACTTGATTCACCCACTGTCATTTGGTGTGACAATAAAAGTGTAATAAATATTTCCACATATCCAGTACAGAGATAGACGACCAAGCACATAGAGATTCATATTCACTACATTTTGGGCGTAGTTCATGATTGGGTGATTGCCTTGCAGTATTTCTCTTCCACTGAGCAAACTGCTGATATTTTCACCAAGTGTTTTGCTGAGAAGACCTTCAGTTACTTGAGATCACTACTTGGAGTGAGTGACACATGGTGATGGATGTCATTCACCTTCATATTTTTGGCACAATGTCCATTTTTTAGGAGAGGTTTTGTTCCCATGTGGTTTTCCTATTTTCCTTGTTTTTCATTGACAAATAAAATTAATGTTGTATGAGGTGACTTGAGACTTTGTTTCCAAGGCCTCCATAATATTTTTGGTTAGTTGTACTAACTAAATCATAAGGTGGGGTTTTATAACATTAATACATCCTTAGTACATTACTTTATACCTTAGTCAAAGTATTTTTCTTCTATGCATTGAGTTGTTATGGTTTAGACTTAGGGAAATCAGTATAGGAGGTGAACTGGTTATTTTCAGACCATTCACACACACACCATTTCTCTATATTAGTAAACCCAACACATGTGCACCCTCATTAATTCCTTGGATTGCTACTTCCTTGTTTTTGGGAATCTGGGTTTGACTAGGAGTGCTAGTGTTGTCTTTTGTCCATTTTTTTCCTCCTGGTGCATTTATTGTGCTCCTTGAGCCACTCCCACGCCTCTACTTGCTCACACACACCTGTGTTGGACTCATTTATGCCCCAGAATTCCTCACCAACATTCACACCATGGTTTGTGACTGTTTGGGGTGATTCGAGAGCTTATTGGTCCACCTAGGGGAGAATGAGGTCAAATCTTTCAATGACACATGTGCACTCCCAAATGGATTCCTAAGAATCAAAAATTATTCCTAATGTAATATATTTCTGATATAAACATATTAAAATGTTAGACATTTTAATAATATCCATTATTTTGTTCACATGTGTGTGTAAAGTTTTACTCTTTTAATCCTTTTTGTTGGTTTTCGCAAACTACTTCGAATTATGAGACTTTCTTTTACTCCTAGATCCAGCTGTGAATCAAATTCTAATAATTATAAACTCTTTTATAACTGAATGTAATGGGTATTCACCCAAGCGTATCGACATTCTATATAAACATGTACACTATTGTAGCATACAACATTCAATTGTAGTGTACACTAGTGTATTTCCTGCTTTACTTGTTATTTTTCTATGCTTTCGACATAACAGTGCTCGACTCATTCAGATGAATGTTGTCCCCAGCATGCACCTGGGTACAACCTAGATCAATAAATTTCCAATGAGAATACTTTCCCCCCAGTACTTGGTGAGTCATAATATAGTACATGGGATTGAATTCCTTAAGAACAATAGTCATGCAAAGTAGAATGTAATGATGCAAACATTGAACAAACATGACCATGGCCAAATCCAACTTCTCAAAATGTGAATATTTTTTTTCATATCTACCAAACTCTTACTAAAATAATAGATGATATGTTCCTGTCCATTTAATATTCCTGCACTAATACCATGCCAATAGTAGTAGTGGAAACTGCAAGGTATAAGATATCATCTTTATAATAGTTAGGAGGATGCAATATAGGTAAATGTGTAATTGCATGTTTCAGGTTATTGAAATCTTGTTGATCTAGATCATCCCAAATAAACGAAGTGTTTTTTTTCAAAAATCACATATATCAATGTGTTTTCTCTGTAAAGTTGCATACAAAATGATGTAGAAAGTTTGTCTTCCCTTGAAAATTTTGAAGTTCAGTTATGTTGGTAGGTGGAGGTAAGGAGAAAATAGCCACAATTTTTAAAGGGTTGATTTGAATACCATCTTTAGAAACAAAAAATCTAAGCAAACGTCTAGTATCCACGCAAAAAACACATTTATGCAGATTTAGGAAGATGTTATAGTGCCAAAATCGAAGGAATATGGCCCTACGATGCCCAAGGTGATCTTCTCGCAGTCGTGAATGAGCAGGTAAGTCATCCAAACAAGATTCTACTATGTGTTTAATATCATGAAAATCATATGGCATAGCTCGTTGAAAGGTGGCCCTGGCATTCTTCAAACTGAAAGGCAGTTTGTGATATGCAAAGGTTCCCCATAGGAAAATTAAAGTCATCTTATGTTGATCGGCGAGTAAGATTTCAATCTGATTGCAGTTGGAAAAGCGATCCATATAAGAAAAAATAATGCTTCCAACACAATTGTTGATAATTTCATCGATATACGGAGTAGTATAGTTATCTTTGGGACAATACCTATTTAGATCCCTAAAATCAATACAAACTCTAATGTGCCTTGTTTTTTCATGACAGGAACAATATTGGACACCCATTCGGTTAACAAAATGGGGTAAATAAAACTAGCCTTTAAAAATTTTCAAACTTTGGTTTTAATAGCTGCAAATTTTTGAGCATGGACCTGATGAAGTTTTTTCCTAACAGGTTTCATTGTTGGATAAGTTTTGATCTCGTAAACGACAATCGATGGTTCAATACCAGGAATTTCCTCATAGCTCAAAGAAAAAACATCTCTAAACTCTTTAAAAAGGGTCATATAAATTTTGATTTCAGACGCTGAACATTTTTGTCCTATATGGATATGTTCAACAACTCCACGTTTCACCAATAGGTCTATAGGGATTGTCTGAGGAACATTACATAGGTTTCCTTCAAAATTAATACATTGTATGAAGACAGGTGACTGAGGATTTTCGACAATATCGAAAGAAACAAACGACGCAAAATCAGACTCTACCAAATTGGACTTGGGAAGGAAAGAGGATCTATAATGATGATATTCCCATGTATATTCATCCAAAATCATAATTTCCATGATAGACTCATCTAAAGGAAAAGTCTCCAAGAGATAATCGAGAGTAGGGGGAGTAGAATCTAACCAATAAAATAGATAGTATGGTTTTGATGCTACCAAATGGTGGTCATCAATATAGCCATCAGAAGTGGACTGGATGGCATCATAAAGTGCTTCAAGAGGACTCAGAGAAGGTACATCAGCAATTTTTTTACATTTGGATATGTAATCCGCAATGGAGGATATCATATTCACTGAGGAAACTTGGAATGTAGGTGGGAAATAATTAGAAGGAAAAAATCCCATAAGTGAAGAGTATTTTAGAATACCGACCCCTATATTCAGATATTTAGGAGTTGATTTCCCCAATAAATGAACATTATTTGTCATGGTAGAAGTAGTATTTGAGGAACAAAAATTGAGCTAGTCAATAGTTACAATATTTCCTTGCTAGGGAAATTGGGGTAAGTGAAATAATAATGAAGCAACTGAATTCATGGCATATAACCAATTTCTTCCCAACAAAAGGTTGTAATCTAAAATTTCCTCAACCACCTATACATGAATAGAAATGGTTTTCCCCCCTAATTCAATAGATAATGTTGGTAGCAAACCGTAAGGTTGAAAACCCTGTCCCTCGAAATCTTTTAACATGGTAGGTGAATGGTTAAATTTAGGAGAACCAATGGCTCTCCTACAAGACATGGAAATCACCGAGGTAGAAGCTCATTTGTCTAATACATTACAATAGACCTTCCTACCAATTACTTTGGTTGCAATTTGAAACGAGTTGGTGAGATAGCCTCTGTTTAAAGTATTCCAAATTAAAGGTAATATTATTCGAATTTTCTATATCTAAATCCCCAAGAGATGACAACAATTTCTTACATTGAGTATGACAGGTATGGAGTACTTCCAAAGTGGACATATCGCACAGCTACTGATCTAGATCTTTGACAATATGATAATATTGTGAAGCTCGACCATTAGGATTAAACACTAATTTACAGATTGTACTCTTTGGAGGACGTAAACTTTTGTCAAGAATTAGTTTTTCAATAGTGAGAGGATTAGTAGAAGGAGAAGAGGGAGAATAAGTATCCTTATCGGAAGAATCACCTTCGTTATTTTTCTCTAGAGTATTTTTATAAGTATGTTTTCTTGTAGTTAACCTAATTGTTTCAGTGGACATCATTTTGATTTCTTCAAAAGAAGAAGGAGTGCAATGTAAAGATTCATGGTCTACCAACTGTTGTTGTTATGGGAAAGTTTCATTCAACACTGTCGACGCAGGATTATTCTTTAAAAATTTATTAATTTCTTCACATCTAGGACAATCCTTAGTGAAGTGATCATCACCACAAAAGAGCTTATAGGGATGCTTATCTTTCTGTTTAGGATTCGATTCATTCTCTAAATTTGAATTTTTTTTGTTCTCTTGTTGATTTCCAGGTTTTTTATATTTACCTTTACCTTTCTTCTTGTTCCCAAGTGATTGTGAGTATTGAACTGCATTCACCTCGTAGAAACAGTAGGAGTTGAAGTGGTTTTAGGAGAAGAAGAAATTTGTTGCTTAGTGGATTTTGTTGCAAATTGGGGTTGAATAGAACCTACAACACCATCCACAGGAGATTCAAAAGGTGGTTTGGAAGGATAATGCTTGAGATGAGGAGTGTGAGTATTAAGTCATACAAAATTTTGGGCTAGGAGTAAACCAAGTCCAAGTACTGTGCACGGTTGATAGCTTTCTCTTTAGTAATGACACCTCCCATGGAAACATCTCTGGTGATGTGGGATAATAGTGACTTAGTAAACCAATCAGGTTACAATTGATCTGGAATAGTATCTTTGATTAATGTTTTTCACCTCCTCCACTCATGAAGATGATCATATATGTGCGTAGAGGCAGGCTAGCGTAGAGAAGTCAAAAAGTCAGTACCAGTTTCATAACAAATAGGTAATTGAAAGTATGTAAGGAATGCCGTCACCAAATATTTAAAGTCCACAAATGAATGTTGTGAAAGTTTTATATACCACTTTGTTGGCATACCGGTTAAAGTTATATGGAAGAGCCATAGATGAATAGAATCATCCATCAAGTAGTTCGATGAACACCATAGATGGAACGTCATTACATGATTCTTAGGATATTCACCTCGTTTTTCATCAAAATTTGGAATTTCTAATGGTAACATAACTGGAATAGTTTTCCTAAAAGGGTCTTGTAAGATGGGATCATTTATTAATCTCGATAAGTCTAGAAAATGCAGTGTCGCTAAAAAGGGAAGTTGCATGTTTGGTTGAGGGTAATTGTAATATTGATACAACATGGGAACACTAGTAGGGTCGTAGGTTGGATGAGTTTTTCCATGGTGACCTGCATATTGTTGATAGTTAGGAACATTTTGACCTAAAAAAGGTTGACCAAGGTTAGGTTGGGGTCCATAAATAGGTTATATCCATTGATTTCTAATGTCACCCGAGTAAGATACATACAAAGGGTTATTGTATTGTGCCTCAATGTAGTGTTGGTTACCAACATTAGGATGTTGATGTTGAACCCGAGTAGATGCAGGTTGTTGTAAAATAGAAACATAACCACTAGATCCTACAATTGAAGGTATGGCTCTTGAAATATTATAAAAAGTGGGAACATAAGGACCTCCAATTGCAAGGGATGTAGAAGGAAAAGACTTAGGAAAAGACTGACTCCCAACTACATTAGGAAAATTCATGGAACACATGTAAGTACTCCTCAATGAATTATTTGAAGTTGGATTCGGGGTAGACTATGAGACTGCCACAAAAGTGGTGTGTATAACAAATTTTTCGCTAAGTCTAGTAACTATATGAGTAGGAAGATCATTAGAAAAAACTTGAGTTGTTAGTAGATAGGGAAAATTACTTCTAATGATAGTAGTTAACTCCATCGATGGGACATTAGTGACACAGGTAGAACCAAACTCAAAAATATCCTAGCCTAAAGTAGTTTCCCATAATGGAGCAGCTGGACCAAACATAGTAACAACTGGATCATCTAGGTTAGGTTCGTTGAACATCGACCCTACCATAGTATGTACTACAAAAGATGTATTTTGGGAAGAGGTTTGTTCCACTATCAATGGAAATGAATAGTCGATAATAGGAACATTTGTAGGGAACTCCTTCTTTCGTCATAGGAACTCCTTCCAATTTTAGAGGAGACCCACTTCCTACATCTGAATTAACATCCATCTCTTGTTCCATGAGAGATTGGGTTGTAGGGTTTGAAGGATGTTCTAGAGATAATCCTCGTATCCAACGAGATCATCTCAAGGATTTTTTGGTCAGCATGATGGGTCAATTTTTTTCTAAAAACTTCTAACTACATCAAACAAAATAAGCACTACTCAAACTAAGGTGGAAAGAAAAACATGTGAGAGGAGTGGATTAAAGGTGTGTATCCTCCCAGGATTTGTCAAACCATCACAACTCACAATATACTGCATTGAACAACATTAGAGATCGACAAGGAGGATTAGGACTGTACCCTTTCCTGAATACCCGACTACCTAGATGGTACATACGTAGTAGCCCCCTGAGTGTTTTTCTCGGTGTATTGCACTAATAAGACAGAAAAAATGCTTTCATCAGATGGTCACATGATCCCTAATCGTGTATCCTGATATACAAAAGGTACGTGGGAGCTCAAATCTATAGTATTGTTTTCTAATGCACAATCGTACGAAAGGGGCCTTCTGATATACCGTCGAGTCCGTGAAGTAGATTTTTATATACCACAAGGGTATGTGAAATTTCGTTCAATATACAAAATGTGTATGTGGAAGAACCACACAGTCCTCAATATGTAGTGCAAGAAGGTATAGATACTATGCTTAAATATGTTAGAACACGTCTCTCATATATCACACCTTGCTAAAATAATTACCCTATTCTTGCGCTTTAACTTTATCTGAGCGGTTAGGTAAATGCATGAGGTGAATACCTGACTAGCAAACCATGAAAGTATGAAATTGCATATTAACTTTATCATTTGAAGAATGTCTTACCTAAGAGAGGGAGAGAGGTTCAATTTCTTCTCAAACACAAAATAAATCCCAAACAAAATGAAATCAAACCATTACTTGTTCCATTCCTAATGCAAAAAAAACAAAGTTTTCTTCTTCAATTGAAAAGCAACGAGATCTCTAATGAAGAACTAGAAAAGGTCACTATGAATTTTTACAAAAATATTTCAAATTTTTCAACTAAATCAAAGATGAACGAAATGAAAAAATTATTATGTTCTTTTTCCATTATAGAAGGAAAGAGGACCACGAAACTAAATTATTGAAAGTGTATGAAACTGAACAAGGGTCCTTTCCTATAAATATTTTTATGATTTTTTTCCTCTTTTTATAAAAATAAAAGCACACAAAAGTCCTTTTTATAACTAATGAAGAAAAATGAAAAGATTTTTTCTTGTTCCTATCAAAGACGACAGATTTTAGAGATCTACTAAAATTAAATTCTTTTCAAGACACCAAACTTTCAACCAAAAACAACCATGAATATTTGAGAACCAAAATCAATCAAAATTTTTGAAAAGAGAACCAAATCAAAAAATGAAATCACTTTCTGAATCTGAATGACTACTGTAACTACCAAATCACATTCTTGAAAACTAAAATATTGAGTCTAAAAATAAAATTGCAAACTAGATCTCAAAATACTTACTTGGCACCGCACGTTGATGGTTGACACCACGGAGTTACCAGTCCAACACTAGAATTTGCAGGGAGGGATAGAGAGGTGGTACCACTTCTTTTGTACTGTCAAAGGGTGTTGGCTTCACACATCGCAGGAAAACAAAACGTAGAAACAAAGGTCTACCGCACTTAATACATAGCACATGTGCAGGGGCTCAATTTTAAATTTGAAGAAAAGAAAAATAGAACTATGAAAGAAGAAGTTAGTTAAGACATGAAATATAAATCCCAAATATCCACTAGAAGACCTAGTGAACCAAATCACGAAGATTTAAAGGCTAGAAGAGGAAAATTTATAAAATCGAAAGAAAAATGAAAATTTCAACTTACCAAAGACTAATTATTCTTCCCCATTGGAGTCGTTAACTTTGTTTTATAGAAATTCTTCAATTTATGTAGACATAGACTCTTTTCCTAGTCTAAATGATGTAGATCTAGAACAAGCAAGAACAACTATGCAATATTTTCCTAGTATATCAAATTACTTGGATATTAAGCTCTCATACCTTACTCGAAGGTTGTCCTTGTCTCTTGAGAGTTCTTTATGATCTAACTTGTGTAGAAGAGGATACCTGCAACAGACATGCAAGAACAAGAAAACAATGTGAAAGAGACAAGATAATAAGGTAATCCTATGTTAATGATCAAGGAGAAAAACAATAAACAATATAACATGATACATACATTATCTATGGGAAAGAGAGAACATATTTGTATTAAATTGAATAGGAAATAATTACAACTGAGACTTGATGTTGACAAGACCTTCCAATATACACTTTTCCTATAAGCCTCACCTAGCCCCAATCCGTCAAAGTTCAGCACAATTTGGCCAGCATTTGGGTGCTCTTACTCATTTCTTCCTCCTCCTAACCATGAAGGGTGAAGCTATATTTAAAGGACAAAAAGGATAGAATAGGTTGAATATTTTAGGGAGAAGGTTAAGGGTCTTCCCAAAGATGGATGGATTCGAGTTCCACCTATGCAAGTCAGTTGGTATGAGGTTCCATGAGGGTTTCTTTTAGAAACTTCTCGAAATCTTCTCTTTTTTCATTTTGTTAAGGGCATAACACTTTGCAAGAGGACAAGAAGTGTTGCTCGAGAATAATGCATGTTGTATTAAGGAAAATAGGGACAGCATCGCACTTTTATAGTGTGAAATATGATTTGGGGATGTCTAGCACCTTATGTCAATGGGAAAGGTGCGGTAGTGCTTCAACATATCGAAAAAACACAAAGGAAAAATCTTCTTCCAATCAGTTTTGGTAATTCACGCTCTGAGGGATTTAGGCAAACATTGAAGTACCAATCTCATAAACATGATGTTGATAATATTTAGGTGTAATAGAGATCGATCACTCTAGGTGATCCTCAAGCTCCTCATGTAAAGGTATATGTTATCCCATGGGTGCCTTTTGATCCAGTACAAATCCTTCTATGCATAGGTGGTTCTGTGTAGAGAGTCCCAAAGCCTGTAGGTTTCTTGATATTTCCTTCTACTTTGATTACAACAACTATCTAGTGTAATATTCACCATTGAAGAGGTGTGTCTGGCCACTAGAGAAATGTCTCACCATAATAATCAAATCCCTCTTTCTAAGAGAAACCATGAGCCTTGCTTTGTATTTCTTGATGCTTCCATTTGATGCATGCTTGATCTAGTAGATCCACTTGGAATACACTATGGACTTACCTTTAGTTTTAGGAACCATATCCTAGACATCATTCTCCATTATCGAATGGTACTCCTCGATTATGACATCCTTCCATTCTTTATTCTTCAGACATCATTTCGCAAAGTGTCCTTTCTCATCACAAGTGAAACATCTGATCTGTGAGAGGTCCTTATTCTAAATATATATATATATATATATATATATATATATATATATATATATATTCTAGCAAGANTGTTAGGGATTGATTTTCATCTTCATCCATGTTGACACACATCTCTCAATAGGGGTTCACTTTGCACCGTTGTTGAGAACTATCAACACATACTTCCTAAACATCGGCTTGGAAAGGATTTACCCTTTCTAGCAACACCTGTGGAGCAGATGCAGTCTCACCCAGGATGTCTGAGGGAGGGATACAGGAACCAAGTTTCTATAGTGGTAAGAGGACTTTGCACTATATATTACCCTATCACAACATCACCTAGAAATCCAATTTTGTAACCATACTATTTGTCAGATCTACTTATTTATGGGTTGGTTCAGTATAGCGAACTTGTATGGACTTCCACATGTCATTGTTTAAAATTTGGGGACTAAAACTTATACCACAAAAACTAAAATTTGTTCCCTATCTGCAACATCTTGTGAAATTCTATTTGGACCTTCCCAGCCCTAGGTATAACAATTATTGCTTGGTCACTTGTTTAGGACTAAATTCTAGAAGAGGTTGGAACCCTAATTTGCATGGATCATATCTCCTAAAGTATAGATAATATGAGGTTGAAACTTGTTTTAAATATACATCAATATTTTACATTTGGCTTATCCAAGTTTCAACTCTTGATCCTTTATAAAACTCTATTTATATTGAAAATTCCAAGATGACTAGATTTTGCTTTCTAGGGTTTTCAAGCATGAAATATTAATCTTTAGTAGTTGCAATTGTAGCAGTGTTTAGGCTGCACAAAGACTCCTTTCAAGGTGATCTGATACCATTTTATAATTTGCATGGTTATACAATATCTTAAAACCTTTAGCATCATAACATCGTAACCATATGAAAAAGGATCAGTGAAATAAAGACAAGCATAGCCACACAAAAGAACACAAAGATTTATCCTAGGAAAAACTCGTGGGGGATTAAACCCGGAAAAAATTCCTTGATATAGAATTTGACCAAGTATAGTTTAAGACCCCAAGAACAAGAATAGAATTTCCCTTTCCACAGTAAAATTCCCCTCTCTCGCTCGCTCTTGTGCAATTTCTTGAGTGAGAAGTGTGTTCTAATGAGGGAGGTTCCTCACCTATTTATATTCATCAGGTGAGTGACTCAATTACCTAAATACGTTAGCCAATTTCTCTAATTGGGGCCGACATACCTAGGAAGACTCAAAATAACATTTATAAAATACTTTTGTGGGTACTATTTCTCCGACTTACAACTGATGTTTTAACTCGTGAATTTTACATCACCAATTAGATCAAGGACATTTTTTAATGGAGGAATAACATCTATGAGGGAGGAATACAATAAAAGTACAATATAATAACTTTTGTGGTTACATTTCTTTCAAAAAACATTACATCTTCGAGCTTGATTTCATCCTTTAGTTTGACATCACATTCATAAGGAAAAGTATCATTTGTAGGATTCGTCGTTTGATCATAGCTAGTTTCTTGTCAATAAGAGTGAAAATTTTCCAAATACCATTGTAGAAATTAGTTTTTTAGATATCGGAGGCCACTAGTTGAAGCATTATTTTTTGTATGTTTGGGATGGGGATTGGGTATTCTTAATGCTCTCTTTTTAACTTCCAATAGTTTCATTTGAGTCATTTAATCCCACTTGGACACTAGTTAATACTTTCCTACCTTGACCCACTCATATTTCTTAGGAACTCCCTACTTAGTTTTCTAAATCTATAAATACCATATATTTAATATGCAAAGGCATTACTACATCATTTTTGCACTCAAAAAATCCAGCGCTTGAGCTAAAAGGATTATGTAAACCCTCAAGTTGGTTAGACATTAGATATTGAGATTCTATAGAATCAAAAGAAGAAACTTTTCAATTGTTTGGTTTAGAAGTATCTATTGTTTCACATTATCAAATGTTCTATTTAATTATTTGGTCCATTGATTGAATGCCTTTTCCTAGGTCTAGTTCTTCCAAATAACCCTTATCATCACTCTTCTAATCATAAAGATAGTTTCCATACAATATTTTCCAATTATCATCACTATTTTTAGCCCACTTGTTTAATTTTCAAAACAAACTAGATTTCTTCGATGTACTAATCCATATTATAAATTATTCCATTGATAAGTGAACAAATCCTATAGTTATATGTTTTAGATGAATAAGATGGAAATATCTCTAAATTTTTATATGAATTCCATTTTCCTTGAGGTCCTAAGTGTTCAAACTGTTAAAATATTGTAACTTAATAATATATTCCAGTTGTGATTATTATATTCCTCGCTCGAGAAATGTCACTGATGTAATTGGTCATGTCAGAGTCATTGAAACAATCAATGTAAAACTCTAGATGTAAGTCAGGTAAATAGTACCCTTGAGTCATTATAATAAATATTATTTTGGTGTCTTACTAGTCAAGTCAGCCCTCTCAGTTAGACAAGTCAGCCCAGCTAGGGTTTAGGTCAAGTCAAGAGTCAAATATAAATAGGGAGGCACCTCCTTTATTTGTACTCACTTCACTCAAGCTAGTTCGCTAGAGAGAGAAGAAGGAGTTAAAGATAATTTCTCTTGGGGTTTTACATTGTTTTGGTTGAGTTCTATACTAATGAATTTTTTTGGGGTTTTCTCCCCCACGAGGTTTTTTTAGGATAAATATTTGTGTTCTTCTGTGTGACTTTACTTTTTGTTCTTTCAATGATCCTACCATTGTAAATTGTTTTAGAATAGCATTAAAGCAATTATGAAAACTTAACATGGTATCAGAGCCACCCTGAAAGGATACATTGTACAGATAAGGTTTGTTGTTCTGAACAATTCCCTCAACATATCAACCAAAAAAGAGGGCCCAAAAACATAATTGAATTTTGAAAAGTTTCACTTTTGGGTCCGATGATTCTGCCAAGAAAAACTAGGGCTTCATTTTTCTTGAGGTTCCATAATCAAACTCAAAAAAAGAAAGATACAATCTAGATCACCTTGGGGAGGCACATATTTTCCACCACTCATCCCTACAAGTGATCTAAACTGAAAAATTAGGGTTTTGCCATCAAACCCTAGGTCATCCCGAAGAAGGTCAACTAGGAGTAGTCTTCTCTAAGTAAGTATTGACTCTCCTATTTCCATTTAAATTTCACATTGTATTAAGTATGACAAACAATACAAAGTTGGATAAGAAGCTTGAGGGTGTTGAGAACTTTAGAGCATGGAAGTATGAGATCATGCTCATCCTAGAAGAGAATTATCTAGAAGGATTCATAAAGGAGGAAGTTGCAGAACCATAAGGAGATGAAGCTAAGGAAAAGAACAAGAATGATATGATAAAGGAGAAAAGGATCATAACTGACTCCATCAAAAAAAAACTTGATCACTCAGCTGTCTTCAAGGAGAACACCAAAGGCAATGTTTGATGCCCTATCCAGCCTTTTGAAGGAAGAAATATTAATAAGAAGATGACTTTGACAAATTAACTCAAACGTGTGAGGGTTCAAAATTTAGAAACCATGCACTCATACTTCAAAAGAGTATCCCAAATCAAGGAGTAGCTGGAAGCTATTGATGACATGATAAAAGAAGTATAAATTGTAATGACCACCCTGAATGGTCTTCCAAGAGATTGGGAATATTTTATTCGAGGAATATGCTCCAGAATAATGTTGAACAAGTTCTGAAATTTATGGGAAGAATGTAATCAAGAAGAAGAAATAATAACATTAAGAGAAGAAAACCTAAATGAAAATCAATACCAAGCCTTGGTAGTCCATACCAAAAGAAAGAACAATAAGAAGAGTTATGGTCATCCTCCCAAGAAAATTCAAGGTTTTAAGAAGAATAAGAAGTTCAAGAAGGAGTTATCAGGTTATGAATGCTTCACTTGCCATAATATGGGACACATATCCATAAACTATCCCCCAATGGAAGAACAAATCAAGAAGAAGAATAAAATATTACAGGCCCATGCAATTGAAGACAATGATCAAGAAGATGAAGAAAGAACAAAATAAGATGAATATTTCGGTGAAGAATATGTTTTGATTTCAACACTCACAGGTTCAAACTTACCTGGTAATGATACTTTTCTAGTAGATAGTGGTTCCTCCAAGAACATGACAGGTTACAAGGACTCACTCTTTTTCCTTGTACAGAAGGATTCCCCACACAAAGTAATGCTTGGATATGATTACAAATATCCCATCAAAGGGATGGGAGAATCCTCTTATAAGTTGGAATCCAGAAAGTTCATGAAGATGAAGGATGTCATGTATGTCCCATAATTAAAGAAGAATCTCCTTTCTATCTCATCCTTAGATAATAAAGGTTTCAAATTTGATTTTATAGATGGTGAAGCTATCATGTGGACAAAAGGAAAACCTATAGATGATGCAATATAAATTGGAGTTGAAGAAGAAGGACTCTACAGATAAAAGGGACATGTAGAATCATCCTAGATGACTAGCACGATAATCCCATGTGATTTGTGGCACATAAGACTTTCTCATCTAGATTACAAATGATTACTAATTATGAGCAAGGTGGTGACAGGTTTACCAGATATTTCGACAAGTCATGAAGGAGTGTGCAAAGGATGTGCACAAGGAAAGAATACTAAGAACCCTTATCCAAGCAGTGAAAGTAAAGAAAAAGGGATACTAGACATTGTTCACTCAGATGCATGTGAACGAATGCAAACTAAGTCATTAAGAGGGTATGTTTACTATTCTTCCTTCATTGACTACTCCCGCAAAAAATGGATCTACTTCTTGAAGAAGAAGGATGAAGTGTTTGATAAGATAAAGGAGTTTAAGGCTCTTGTAGAAAACCTATATTAAAAGAGGATCAAGACCTTAAGATCAAATAATGGAGGAGAATTCATATCAAGTGAATTTAATGAGTACTACAAAGAAGTTGGGTTTAAGATGGATCTCACCATTCCCTATAATCCACAACAAAATGGTGTGGAAAAAATGAAGAATAGATCTATCATGGAATATTTAAAATAAATGATCCATGATAAAAATCTGCCTATGTACCTATGGGAGAAAGCATATAGAACAACAGTATATGTACAAAATAGAATATCCCACAGTACCCTTGGGAATGAGACTCCAAAAGATATTTTTACCAAAGAAGAGCTCAAAATCAGACACCTAAAAATATTTGGGTGTCCGGTATACATACACATTCCCAAGGATAAAATATCAAAGTTGGATCCTTTAGGAAAGAAGGGATTGCTTGTAGGATATAGTGAGTAATCAAAGGATTATTGAATCTATATCCCATGATACTGTCATATTGAACTAAGCAAGGATGTCACTTTTGAGGAAGATACAATTTTTAGAAAATAAAGGAAAGAAAAGGAATTCAAAGAGGAGCATGAAATGCCTAGAGCTACATAAATTTCTAAATCAGTAAGAAATGAGGAGGAAAAATAGATACCTAAGGACCATGACATGATAGAACCTCAAAGACCTGAAGAATTTCCTAGTGAGATGATATCACACAAAATAAGGAATGTTTGGGTGCAATAAGTAATTGAAGAAGCAGAAATACATGGTGTCCCAAAAGGAGCCATCAAAGAAAGAAAGAATCCAAATCCATACCCCGTTTATGAGTATTTGATGTGTAATCTCGTTGACAAATAACATACATGCTTTTTAAGAAGCAACAAAGTAGAAGGAATGTGTATATGCCATGGTCGAAGAATACCAATCCATTATAAAGAATGATTTATGGGAATTAGTACCAAGACCAAATAAAAAGTCGATGGTATCCTTGAAATGGATCTACAAAACAAAGCATTCATCAGAAGGCAGTATAGAGAAGTACAAGGAAATATTCGTAGCTCGCAGATTCTCTCGGAAGGAAGGAATCTAATATTATGAACATTTTTCACCAATAGCAAGATACACCTCAATTGGAACCATTATTCCCTTAGAATCCAATAAGAAGTGAAAGTTACATTAGACAGATGTCAAGAAAGCCTTCCTAAATGGAGTAACATAAGAACAAGTATACATTGAACAACCGCGAGTTTTTGAGACAGATGATCAAAAAACTCATGTATGCAAAATTAAGAAGGAATTATATGGGTTGAAGCTAGCACCCAGAGCATGGTATGGAATAATTGATGGTTTACTAATGAGTTTGGGATTTACCAAGAGTAAAGAAGATTCCAACCTCTACTATAAATTTGAGGATGATGGGCTTATGATATTACTACTATATGTAGATGATTTATTTTTGATAGGTGAAGACAAGCCCATCAATGAATGCAAGAAGAATCTCGTTGCAGAGTTTGAGATGAAATACCTTGGAATGATGCATTAATTTCTAGGTCTTGAAGTATGGAAGTATCTAGATGAGATTTTCCTGAACCAAGAAAAATACGCAATAGAGATCCTAAAGATATTTGGGATGATGGATTGTAAGGTTATGACTACTCCAATGACAACAAATTTGAATCTCTTGAATGATGATTCTTTGGAGATAGTTAATGTTACCTCATACAGACATATTATTGGTTCACTAATGTACTTACCAATACGAGGAAATATATATGTTTTTTTGAAAACACTCTAATTTGGTATATGCTGAAAACCAGACATATTCACCTAGTAGGAGCAAAACATGTGATGAGGTACCTGAAGGGGACATTATGTTATGGTCTCAAATATGCATTAGATGGAAAGATCAGACTACATGGATTTAGATATTCAAATTGGGTAGGAAGTGTTGAATATAGAAAGAGAACTTCGGGATGTTGTTTTAGTTTGGGATCGGGCATGATTTTATGGTTCAGTAGAAAGAAGTCTAGTGTTGCGCTTAGCATAGAAAAAGTTGAATAGATTGCATCATGTTCAGCCTGTATCAAAGCATTATGGATTCACAAGATGTTGGGAATATTATTTTATGGAGAGGTAGATGCTACTAATATCCATTGCGATAATCAGAGTTGTATTAAGATGATAAAAAACCTAGTGTTTCATGATAAGTCAAAACATATCGAAATTAGATATCATTACATCTGGGGTATGGTACATAAGGGAACTATAAAGCTCAAGTATGTTCCCACAAAGGAACAAGTGGAAGATGTGTTAACTAATCCTTTGTCTTGTGTAAATTTTTAATAATTTTGAGACAAGCTTGGTGTAGTTTGAAAGGACCTCCCTCAAAAGAGGGAGTGAAGAAGAGGTAGAATATTTTCTGTTGCAATGGTGTGATAGCTCAGTCTAGGGTAGGGCATGTCTGGCTAGGATTTTTGGCCCAAAAGGGTTAGTAAGTCATACATGGCTTGTTTTCTCCTAGGGGAATTAATATGCCTAGCTAGGCTTGTTTGGCCTGAAAGGTTTAGTAAGCAAGACAAGGATTTTTTGGTCCTCATGTAGATCCATCTAACTAACTAGGATTGTTGGCCCGAAAGGGTTAGTAAGTCAAAAACACCCACATGTGTATCAACCAAAGAACCCATCGTGATGCTGCTCCATATTTCCAAATGGCAAGAGGTAGTTTCAGTATTTCCATACTGATGAGGATGAGGTAGTTTTAGTATTTCCATACTGATGAGAATGAGGTAGTTTCATTATTTCCATATTAATAAGGATGAGGTAGTTTTAGTATTTCCACACTTATGATGATGAGGCAGTTTCAGTATTTCTATACTAATGTTAATAAGGTAGTTTCAGTATTTCTATATTTATGTGGATGAGGTGGTTCCAATATTTCTACACTAATATTGCAAATAATGATCTAATATTTATTTGTTGATGATGATTTTTTAGCACTTACATGCTAATGATGTTTTTGTTACTTTAGTATTTATATACTTATGTTTCAAGTAGATGTTTCAGTAGCAAAATATGATTCAATATTCACATACTGATATGGCAGAAGATGAATTAGAATCCACATACTGATGTTGTAGAAGACGATTCAGTATCCACATACTAATGTTGAAGAAGATGATTCAGTATCCACATACTAATGTTGAAGAAGATGAATCAATATCCACATACTGATGTTGAATAAGAATAGGATTCAGTATCCACATATTGATGTTGAAGAAGAAGATGATTCAGTATCTGCGTACTGGTGTTGCAGAAGATTATTCTGAAGATGATCCAATACTCACAGAAGATGACTCAGTATTCACATATTGAGGTTGCAGAATATGGTTCAGTACTCACTGAGATTGATGATGAAGATGAATGATGATGTTCCAAAACTTCCTATGACATATAGAGACTCACCAATCAAATGTACAGTGGTGGTAGTGGTTGTTGTCAGTATAGAATACCTTCCTAGTTAAGAGGGATTGCTAAAGTATTGTAACTTCAAAATATATTCTAGTTGTACTAATTGTATTCATCCTTCATGATATGTTACTAATGTAATTGATCATGTAAGCATCATTGAAATAATCAATGTAAACCTTTGGATATAATTCAGGTCATTAGTACCCATGAGTCATTATAATAAATACTATTTTGGTGTCTTACTAGTCAAGTCAGCCTTGTCAGATAGACAAGTCAGATGAGCTGGGGTTTAGGTGAAGTCAAGAGTCAAATATAAACACAGAGGAATCTCCTTAATTTGTACTAACTTCACTCAAGAAAGTTCGCTAGAGGGAGAAGAAGGAGTGCAGGAAGTTGTCTTGGGGTTTTACACCTCTTTTGGTTAAGTTATATACTGAGGAAGTTTTTTTTGGTTTTCTCCCCCATGAGGCTTTCCCAGGATAAATATTTTTGTTCTTCTATGTGATTGTACTTTTTGTTCTTTCAATGATCCTACCTTTGTAAAAAAACTTAGAATATTATCTAATAAATTAAGAAAACTTAACTTGGTATCAGAGCCACCTTGAAAGGAGACATTGTATAGCTAGGGTTTGTTGTTCCTAACAATTACCTCAACATATCAACCAGAAAAGAGGGCTCACTCAACTCTCCCTAGGAGGGAACATATTTTTATGAAAACATAACTAAATTCCGATAAGTTTCACTTTTGGGCATGACATTTCTACCAGGAAGAATTAGGGATTTAATTTTCTTGAGGTTCCATCATCAATCTCAGAAAAAGTAAGATACATTCTAGCTCACCTTTGGGAGGTGCATATTTTCCACCACTCAGTCCTACAAGTGATCTCAACTGAAAAACTAGGGTTTTTCCATCAAACCCTAGGTCATCCTAAAGAAGGTCAGCCAAGATCAGACTTATCCAAGTAAGTATTGTCTCTCTTATTTCCATTTAAAGTTCTCTTTCTATTAAATATGACAAACAATACCAAGATGGATGAGAAGCTTGAGGGTTTTGAGAACTTCAGAGCATGGAAATATCATATCATGCTCATCCTAAAATAGAATGATCTAGAAGGATTCATAAACGAGGAAGTTACATAACCAAAAGGAGATGAAGCTAAGGCCAAGCACTAGAAGGATATGATCAAGGATAAAAGGATAATTGTTGACTCCATAAAAGATAACTTGATTCCTCAACTATATTCAAGGAGAACACCAAACAAAATGTTTTATTCCCTATCCATCCTATTTCAAGGAAGAAATGTCAATAGGAAGATGACTTTGAGAAATCAACTCAAAGGTGTGAGGGTTCATAATCCAGAAACCATGCACTCATACTTCACAAGCATATCCCAAATCAATGAGTAGTTGGAAGCTATTGGTGACATGATAGAAGAAGAAGAAATTGTAATGACCTCCCTGAATGGTTTTCCAAGAGATTGGGAATATTCTATTCAAGGAATATGCTCTAGAAGAAAGTTGACCAATTTCTAAAATTTATGGGAATAATGTGTTCAAGTAGAAGAAAGAATAGTAGTAAGAGAAGAGAAGCTAAATGAAAATGAATATCAATCCTTGGAAATCCATAACAAAGAAAAGAACAAGAGGAAGAGTTATGATCATCCTCCCAGGAAAATTCAAGGTTTTAAGAAGAATAAGAAGTTAAAGAAGGACTTCTCAGGTTATGAATGCTTCACTTGCCACAAGATGGGACACATCTCCATAAACTATCCCCTGAGGGAATAGCAAATCAATAAGAAGAAGAAAATATTCTATTCCCATGCAACTGAAGACAATGATTAAGAAGATGAAGAAAGAACTAAAGAAGATGAAGATTTTGGTGAAGGATATGTTTTGATTTCATCACTCGCGGGTTCAATATCACCTGGTAATGATACTTGGATACTAGATAGTGGTGCCTCCAATCACATTATAGGTTACATGGATTCACTCTCTTACCTTGTACAGAAGGATTACCAACACAAAGTAATGCTTGGAGATGATTACCAATATTCCATTAAGGGGTGGGAGAATCCTCGTATAAGTTGGACTCTAGAAATTCCATGAAGATGAAGGATGTCCTGTATATACCATAAATAAAGTAGAATATCATTTCTATCTCATCCTTGATAAGAAAGGTTTCAAAGTTTCTTTTGTAGATGGTTAAGTTATCATGTGGACAAAAGGAAAAACTATAGATGATACTGTTGAAATATTGTAACTTCAAAGGATATTCTAAATGTATTTTACTGATGTAACCCATGGGAGATGTTATTATTCCTCCATCGGGATGTTACTATTGTAATTAGTCATCATAGACTCATGAGGTAAATCCTCCATTGTAAGTTGGTTCATTAGAACCGTAATGGATAATATAAAATATTGTTTTGAGTCTTCCTAGGTGAAGTCAGCCCAGACAGTTTCACTAGCAGAAAATGAGGAATTAGCTACTGCGTGACTAAAAATTATAGTCACCGTAGGTTTTTCAAGTGATTTACTACTAAATATGAGCAATTTTTATCGACCCAACTATAAACAACTAAAATTAACGACTAATTTAGTCACCAGTTAACAAATATGACTAGATAATAAGTGACAGAGTTAAAAATGACTAACATAAATGACTAATTTAGTCACTACATAAAAAATGACTAGCTAGAAGAATATGAATTAGTCATTTATGTTAGTCATTTTTAATTGTGTCATGGAAAATTGCAATTGTGACAATGAAGTGTAAAATTTGTAAATTGTCTACCTTCTATTAGTAATATTGTTGCCATGTACCTCGATCTTCAAATATCGAACAAAGCAATTGCATGAATTTGCTCTTGACCATCTTTATCCCTGTTGCACCACTGAAACAAACTGTTAAGCGCATGCCAAAGGAAAATTAGGTTCCTACAATTACAAATTAGGTATAGCTAGAACCAGTACCATATCGATACCTGGAAGCATCATAGCTAGTTGTTGATCCTTCAATGTAAGAGTCTCAATTCCCATACTGAGGTGATTTTCTAACATCACTATAACTATCATGATCTGTGATCGTCGATCTAGCTGCACCAGTCAACGTAGCTTCACTAGGCTCAGTTCCTTTAAACGTTGTAACAGTTCATCCAATAATAATTGAACCAATGGAAGCACCAAGAACAATATTTTAACCAATCAAAGACTCAATTATAATTAAACTAGGGTGCTGACCCAGAACTAGTCTCATATCCATATGTAGTAAAGATAGAGGCTCGACCGCATCTTGGAGTTTTAGGTAAATATTTTGATTCCTCAACCTCTTACAAGCATGACCTAGCAAAATATGATATGTGTCATGCAGTGATGACCTCTCCTTATCACTATCAAGTTAAACCTCATTTATGCATTACTTGCGAGGAAAATTTTGCATCTAACGTCACCACCCACCTGATTCACGATGTGCACAACTCTTCTTGGCCAACGACCTCGATCCAAGTTTATTATATATACTACTATAACAAAAATTACCATTAAAACAAATATGATATAATAATAAAATAAATTTTAAATTTATTTAAAACACAAATTATTATATTTATATAAAACACAAATTAATTAAATTTTATATTAATCCTAATAATATTATTAAAAAAATTTATAAAACATTTTTATTTGAGAGTTGGGGTTAACTAAGGCCTATGCTTTTTCATTCACGGATTAGGATGAGACAAGTGTACTGTCGACATTGATTCCATGGTAGTGGTTCAATATTCAAAATAAACAATTATAAATATAAAATATAAAAAATAAGTGGTAGTTAGGTTGTGATTGGATAACTCTAGTAATACAGGAATAATAGGAAGAATGTGAAGATAACATGTAATTAAGCATAAATAACTAAAAAAATACAAAGAATAAAAAAAAATTCTAACCTATCCTCCATTTTATAACTATCTCTTAACCTTAACCATGTCCCATGCCCTATCCCCATCCGACCACAAACTATGTACTAGCCTTATCAATTTCTAAGTCTACACACATACAAGACAATAAAGTCTAACACATGATTCGAATTTGAAGCCTTCAGAGCCCTTCAAAGGTCATTTTAAATGTCATAGAAGGACACGAGGAATTTTACAATGCAAAAAAATTTAGTTTCATTTCCAACACTTCAATAATGAAATTGAGTAAGCCTTCGTAAATTTGCAACAGAAGGGCATCTACAAAATTTTTCTATCCATGGATTTAGTGGACTATGGGAGATTCGGGACTCAGAGTCTTCCCAAGTGCCATTGAATAGTCAGATCATGGATGAGGATCTCAGTCCCAATTGACATGGACCATGGTGGGCCACTAGGCTGCCTAGTGCCAAGTTCAAGTCGGTGAGTCAGGATTGTGACTCACGATTTGATGTTCACTTTGAAAGCATTTAATGACATTATCATGCATTACTGACTCACCAAATTCATTAAATCTTGGTATGAGATGATGCCTCCTGCCAACTCAATTTTCTATCTGTCATCTTATTGTTCACCGAGTCACATGATCTCACAACTTACAAGTTACTTGAGTATTTGAGTATATGATGTGAAATTAAATACTCATATGAGTCATATATATGGATGGTGAATTGATTTGATAACCCTCCACTATCAAGGCTCTATAAGGAAAAAATAATGGTGTTGCTTTTTGGGTTATAACTTACAAGTTGCAATTTACAATGCATTGAGAAATCTTTACAAGATTTGAACCTAACCTGGTCCAATGCGTATGTAAGTTTCTAGACTAGGGTTTCACCTAGTGCTAGACATTTCTATTATGAACACCACAAGACTGGGATGAAGGATCTTTTGGTAGCAGGCTAGTAGCACGCTGCCCTTTGTTTGTGTTCATGAATCATATCCTATACTAGTTAGTCCAGGATTCTAGAATTTATTCCAATTTCCATTCATTTACTGGTGTCAAAATCATTTGAATCAGCACTCCCAATATCCCATGGTCCACCTACGCTACTTAGTCTACCTATCTCATCGAAGGAAGGGGGTTTGGAAGTAGAGACAAAGGCAACTGGAATGGAGGGCCAACCAGAGAGAATGGTTGTACAATATGCATATAGTCATCTCTGAAAGAAATGAAAGAATTTGTCATATACCTAACTGGGTATTATCATTACTTAATTTTCCAGGATGTTTACATGGTAACTCTTGCACCTGAGTTGTTTATGAGGGTTTCCTATGTCTACAATGGCTACGATTTAGAGAATCTCGCTCCCATCATTATAGCACCAATGGG
The DNA here is from genome assembly GCA_001517045.1 of Pseudotsuga menziesii. NCBI lineage: Eukaryota > Viridiplantae > Streptophyta > Pinopsida > Pinales > Pinaceae > Pseudotsuga > Pseudotsuga menziesii. The sequence continues at coordinate 429,418 of LPNX010556977.1, forward strand.
TTTCTCCTGCAAATACCACTATTACGTCTCCCCTCCTCACTCACCTCACCTTTTGACTTGAGTCCTCTTCTTCTTCTTCTCCTTCCTCCCATGGCCTCTCTGAACTACGCCCTGAGCGCCCCCATAAGGAAGAATGATCTCCGAAAGTCTCTGGAAACCTTGGGAAAACAATACCCAGTTTTCCCTCACCTGCATAGATATGTCTATGTTATGTAGAAGCAATTATAAAATGATTTTTTTTGTAATCATGTGAAATACACAAACATGCATTCGCCTACCTCGGGAAAGGTAAACCAACTCAGGAGCACCGGGATATTGTGGAATTGAGATGGTGTTGCTTCCAATCATCTTTCTGTAGAAGGAAATAGTTGAACACTCTAATTCCTCGTTTTCTTCTACATGGGAAACTCGAAGGTTCCACCTTTTTCACAGGCGGGAGCAAGAGAAGCAAAGGTAGAATGTTGGGTAGGCTGGATTGAGCTTCCCCAAACTTAAAGAGATTGGTAAAGTCTGTGAAAAAAAACATTATTTTAGTTTTACGAGTATAGGACATCCGGAGGTTGGAACTCAGACTCTCAACTCTCCAATTCTATGCTTTAGTGTCTCCCAAATTTCTATTTCCTCCAAAATATTATGCAGAGCTAAGCTGTTGACTTGGTCATGAATTTACAGGTATGTATAACATTTTACACTCGTGTAACATTTTATATGTGGATAAAAGTTAAATGTGTTTCTTGTTGGAGTTCCTTCTGGTTCTACAAATATAAAGGTTTAAAATTTCTCCATCCAAAATGTTGTTTGAAATTTGTAATGTATTATTTCCGCCAGACTAAGTCTCGAATAGTCAATAGATGTAACCTTAAAAAACCCATAATTTAAATTAAATAAGAACCAAAATAATGTAAAATTTTCATAGTCTAGGACCACAACTTCGTTTGTGTGGAGGAGAAAGAAGAAAGAGCCTTGTATTTGAGTTCCAAATCTGTCAATGTTATTTATCTGTCGTGAATTGTAAACATTAGGTTGAAAGAAAGAATAATATTTGAATATAAGTGTTTGAATTGTTCCAATTTCCTTAATGAAAAAGGATAAAATATTTAACAACTGACACTATAAATGTTTTACACTCTGACCCCTTCATTTTCCTATTAGCCTTCTAATAATGGAAACAAAAAGTGCAAATTGTCTACCAATATATCTAAATAAGGGAATCCCTCGATGGGCGTTCATGAATGAGGGAATGGGAGTGCAATGATCTAGCGAAGAACATGATTTCAACATCCTCATTGTCGCAAACCTCCCAAATGTGTGTTTATGATTCGTCTTCCTTGTTGAATTTGGTAGAAACTATACACCCAACTTGTAGTGATATTTGTTGGAGAATTTAAAGTTCTTCCTTATAGTGGACTAATAAATACTTAACCTTTTCGATAAGGCTGATAAACTTGATATAGATTGGAGGGAATATCCATAAATTACCTAAAATTGGGGATTTTGTTTAATCACTTCGAATTGGGGTATAAACTCAATATACATTAGAGGGACTATCCATAATCCACCTAAAATTTGGGCCTTTGTTTGATCACTTTGATTTGAGCATGTAGGGAGGACATGAGTCAATTCTAAAAATAACTACTGAATTTAGGTTTAATAAAAAAGTTTCTCCGTGAAATAATTAGGTATTACATTCTCGGGTTTTTCTTTTAGGTAGGCCCAATCACACTTGACCAATAGAGCCACCATCAAGCTGAATCAATCCTCCATTCAAAGGTCCTTCAAAATTCCAATGCCTTATTTTATCAATGACCTAACAACCGAGTATTTCATCGCCGTGACTGAATTGTCCCTTATCTAAGTTCAATAAACTATATGCTCTAGGTGTCGGGAGAGTACATGGGTTACCTCACTAATTCCATGTAAATGTTGAATCACTAGGAATTTCTTCTAATTGTCATTTTTTTTCTATACATTGTTGTTAATACATAATAAAAAATTTCTATACACTTAGTTTCAAATGAAAAAAATGATTTATTTTTACATGTAAACATTGAAGGGTTCAATTTATCACAACCCTTCAAAGTGAAATGGGTCCCTACCCTTCAAAATTGATCCCTGGTCTAACACATACAACACAAGAGACAGACCTCAGCCAAATACGGACACACAGACAAGAGACAGACAAGCAGCCAAATATGGATCTTAAATGGTCAAATTTATCACTTCTTAGAAAGAAATACAGCCAACCAGTTCATATGGTTCAGAGGCGGAAAGATTTGAGAGCACAAAATATCTATTCGCAGATGGAAACAGAAGCAGATCGCAAGGAAGCCCTGGCCGATGGGTTGGTGTGTTTGATTTTAGCTAAGCTTCCAGTTTGGGATATTGTGAGAATGAGGATTGTCTGCAAAATATGGAATTCTTTGTTATCTGTGGGTGATGCCTTAGTAAAGAATCTATCCATATTTTTTAGTCAATTCCATCTCTGGATTTTTTTATTCAACTTGGTCGTGGTTCCTGAGATCTGGAAATGTGGGTCATAGAATTGGGAGATAGTGGTTCAACATTTACAAATCCCATTTTCCCAATGACCAAATCCTTGTGGATGCATGCCAAAGCATCTGATGCTCTCATAGACGGGGATATAGGTTAGATTTTTCCACAGGCAATCCTGCTACCAAAACCTGGAGACCACTCCATGGCCCTGCCCATGTTGACCTGGGATGTGATTTCATTGCAATGACCTTCGATTCTACCTCGAGGCACTGCACTATCCTGCTGCATGAAAATAATGGCGATGAGTTTCGACAACTAAGTGGGAATTCAATGGTGCTGAAAATTTATGATTTGAATTCCAATGCTTGGACCAGAGTTTCCATGAATGTTCCCTGCTTCATTCAATCTCATAGAAAAGGTCTTTGTTCCAAATGAAACATTTACTAGGTAATCGAATGGAATGTCATCTATTTCATGGTAGCATTCACTATTGTAGACATAAGTTGGACATAAATTACACTGCCAGAGGATTGCACAAAAGTCTCCTATGACCCAACATCTCTTTATTTAGGTGGATGCCATGGGCGAGTGGTGTTAACATGGAAGGGAGAGAAACCTGGCTGTATGTGCATGTGGAGGTTAAATGAAGGCCAAGGTGTCGCAGAATGGTGTGAAGTCCATGATATAGGCATCCCATAACACAATACATTTTATTAGGTGGTAGAAAACAACAGGTGGGAAATGATGGTTGATGGGGAGGAGCAAATATATTTGTGCAACCCAGAGCAAAAATTGACTAAGAAATTTTCATTGCATGGGAAGCTTGGCAGATCGGAAGGATCCTCTCTACAGTTTCTCTCAGCTTCGAATCCAACAATGTTTGGTGGCCTTAGGTACTGAGAAGTTTTTAATCAAATAATTGATCTCTCATCAAGCAAAGGTACCTGCATTTCACAGTAATACACTCATAGGACCAAGGTTTTTCATCAAGCCTTCAATGTTATGAAATTGATCTTTGGTGTATGAAAATCTTTTAAATGTGTTCAATAAATGGTAATAATTTCAAGGTGCTTATTTTTCAAACAGAAACCAATGTCGTATTATTCTTCTTTTTCCACGGAATGTCGTAATTCTATTATTTCAAGTCGTGTTGATTTTATTATACTTTCGATAGAAAAGGCCAGGTTGAAAACTTCCTCTTCTCCTTCATTCTCTAGTGTTCCTCCTCCACTTTCTGGTGTCCCTCCTCCATTGAAAGCCACACTTTCGGGATCCCCTTGGAAAAATGTCCCAACCCTAAATCCAAATCCAACTTTCTGCAACCCTCTTTTCGCTATCTGGAAAATTGCAGATTTCCTCTGGTCACTACCTCCTTTTGATTTAGAGATGGCCTTCTTGGCTTCCTCCTTATCTACTAAAGGACTCCTAAGAAATTTAATACTGTCCCTATTCTTCTTTGTTAAACTTATAACACTATTCTCTAACTCTTTTTTTCCCTCCTGTTATTTTGCTCATAATCCCTAAACATTGCCTCTGCTAACTCAGCAAGCTCCGACATAGCCCTTGCCCTGGCTAAAGAGGCCTGGAGATTCCCATCCATTTCCATATATTCATGGATATTATTTGAAAACTCATTTTTCTCTTCACAAGATGATTTGGGGTCATCTGAAACAGATTATGTTGTTTGCGAATTCTGTGAGTTTTGAATCTTTGATCATTAAGCATCTTCATTATTCTCTCGAGTAATTCATGATCTTTAGAAATGCAAATTTCTTGCTCAGAAAATATGCATTTCTCAAAATCATCAGACAGTCTAAGTTCCAAACCATTGACCTTGCCTGCAGTTTCTTGGGCAAATTCCCTCAAGAATTTAATTTTCTCTCTCAAGCTCATCCTTCTGCTTTGAAATTTGATCGAACTTGTGGGAAATCTCTTCCTTTTCTTTGAGAGCTTCGGCCCTTTGCTTAATTGAATCACTTTCCATTATATCAATTCATTTCAACATGCAACACCTGCAACATAATTTAATTATTATCCATCCAAATTGGTACACAACAAGGCTGTTTTACACGAAGGTAGAGTTGATTTCTGGTAGGGAAACATATACCTTTGTAAGTTATCGCCATTTCTATTATAAACATATTTTTTTATTTCCATCTACCAATCAAATGCAGCACAAGTAAAAAAATATAAAACAGCTAGAAGAAAATTAAAGAATCCTTCAACCCAACATTCAGATCCTCTCCTTGGCTAAGTACACTCTCGTTTTCAAAAATCCAATAGCTTTATCCCCTATAACAATGAAATATCATCATGAGATATTCAACAAATTTCAATAACTTGGTAAGGGATACCTATTCAAATAAAATTTACCAAATATCCATGAATATTTCCTTGAATCGCTCATAAAAATCATCAAGAGTGTTGACTTGTTTAATTCCCATAGCATTTGGTTTAATCTTTTGATACTAGGTAAAACAATTACAAATGTACCTTTCATGTGAAATAGATCAATCTTTTGTTTAATCTTTGATATCCAAAATTTGTTCGGGGTCTTCAATCTACTGGTTATCTTCCATCTCATATCTATCATTAAGTGTTGATCAACCATTGAAGCCAAAGAACAATGCAGGGACTATCCTAGGTCTTATTCAGACATTGGAACTCAGCTGCAACACTATTGAAGTCCTTCTCTCTCAGCCGAACCACTGTTGGGGTTTATCTCTCTCAGCCGCAACCCTGTTTGAACCTCTCTCACTCAGCTAAGGTTCTTATTTTCCCCTAGTAGGGCTGCTGATATATGTTCCTAGCCTTCCGAAACCTGTTCCAGTCATCCGAGGGTCTGATTTTTCCATAGTAGGGCTATCGATATCTATTCTTATCATGGTGAGGCCTGTTCTAGTCATCTGAGGGTTTGATCATGCCCTAGTAGGGATTCTGTGGAGTTGTTGAAGCCTTAGCATGACTGCCATAACAGTAATCAGGCCCTAGAGGGCTGCCACTGATTGTTTGAAGGTTGACATCACCAATTTTATTTAGGATCAAGGCTGCCATTATTTTGTTAAGGGATGAGAGCTGACGTCATCTTAGGGATTTCATCCAAGTTATCTCTACCTACAGCAGTCTTCAGTGGACTTTATTCATATTTCAATGAGGTATTTTTTTCTCTCTTAGCATGTAACAAGCCCTAGGGACTTCATTGTAAAGTATGCTCTAATTTTTCTCATGTAAAATTCAGTCATCTCATATTTAAGGAAGATTATTCTTGCTGGGGTTTTATTCCTTTAAAAAGTTTCCCGAGGGTGAAAAATCTTGTGCCTCTTGTGTTGATTGATCAATGGTGAATGTTTTAGTCTTCAAGTGTATTTGCTAAAAGTCCATCATTTTCCATGAATACGACTTGTTATTTCAAATAAATTGCAGAGATGAAGTGTTGTTAAGATTGGTTATTGGATGTTGTTATTATTGTTAATTACATATTTGTACCACAGAAAATGCCATACATTCTCGCTTACTAAATGACACAATAAACTAATAAAAATGGTACAATAGTATTATAAAATTTGAGAGGCAGTTACAGCAGTCACACACAAAGTGTTTGTCAAAAAGTCCCTATGAAATGCATTCATAAAGTGGGCCATAACAAGACTAGAAGTGAGGGTAATCAATACATATTCGTTTCATGTTTACTCGAAGTGTATTTGTTTCATTTATACTTATTTTATCACCTACTAGTTGTTTTTTGTCTTAGGTTGCAACGCTTAATTTTGGAGATTTTTATGATGCACAATTTGTTAAGCTTTATACTTACTTCACGGCGCAGTTGTAGGTATAAGTTATTTTGGTCACTGGTGTATGGGTTGTGGATGGATTTCCTATTTTATAAAGCTTTGTCATTGTTATTATATTATTATTTTCACAATCTTATAAATTTGTTGATTTGCCTAAGTGTTTGTTGATTATAATATGCATGGGGTTAGACCATACTTCCACGATGGACAAATATCCCAGAGTGTTTGTTGATTATAATATGCATGGGGTTATACCATACTTCCACGATAGACAAATATCCTAGAGGTTTATGCAAATGGTTCAACTGAAGAACATGTATTTTTTCTGACATTGATAAATATTTGTTCCTTATTAGAAATTTATTTGTGTTTCACAGCAAAACATATAACTACTCTCTTTAAGAAACACCTTCTCTGATTTTAATTGAGGGTGTTGCAAAGGTGTAGTTGGTTGTTTTGTAGTTATTATTAAGAAGAACACACTGCAGTAATGCATTTACTTGTTTCCTATTTTATAGGAATTTATTCAAAACTTGGCACTCTTCTTCACCTCATTTGACAAGGTAAGGTTTTTATCACTTTACAGTAAAGGACCGTCTTACTTATTTGGACATCTTCATTTATTTTTGTGATGCATAGTTATGAGTTCAATCACAATATTAATTATTTATGTTTGACTTTAACTCTTTGTAATGTTCTCTGAAAGACTAAAACTAATAGTCGATATCATGACTCAAAGTATTTTTAATGGTGTCATTACTTCTTGCAATAGTATTTGTAACTTTGATTGTTTCACTACAGTCAAACATTCGCATACTTGAAACTACCCCTGAAAATCTGGCAGCACTACTTATGGGTCTTCAATACTTAATCAGTATTTCTTATGTTGATGATACAGAAGTTTTCAAGATAGGTTTTTGATGTGAATTAGTGTTTTGTTCTTCAAGACTACATGGTAACAAATATGGGTTTGTTCTGATTATTCTGGTTTTGCTATAGGTTTGCCTGGATGATTAGAATGCCTTGGTTTCAGAAATTTTTGAAGCACACCATTCTTGCTACAGCTGCCAATGTTATGGGCCTCCAGGTAAAGCATATTTGCTACTTGTCATTATCATGTTTTAATCCATGTCCTCTATTCTTCTTTATCTCAAGAAAATTCTAATTTGTAAAGAACATTAAATTTTGTATGGTTCTTTTCCGTAGTATTGTCAATTTTCTTTGTTCTATGCTGTCAATCATCCATAGGACTATTTAGTTCATTGACCTCTTAATACTCTTTTTTATTGCTTAACATATACATCATAATATAGGTGTCCATGCACTAATATATGGTTCTTGTTTGTCCCACTCATAGCAAATGCTTGGGATGGACTCCCTTAGCCTGTCCTCAGCTAAGGGACTTATTTTGTATTTTCATTATAACTGTCATAGATTTATAATTTATTTGGATTAGATTGGGGTCCTTGGTTCCAAATATTGACTTGTATTGAATATTGATAGTTTATAGTTTCTAATGGTTAAGTACCTCACTAATGATTATCTGATTACATGATCTTAAATTGTATGAAAAAATTGATAGAAGTTTGATTATTTTATTTGTTGTGATATTTCAAAAATACTAAAGTGGCTTATCAATTTCATGCCCATGCAGGTTCCATTACTTTCAGGCATGGTTGATGGGCTAGGTTCTTAAATTGCGCAACACAGGCAGTTATATGCTGGACCAATGTCAAAACTCAAGATGCTGACTCGATTTGTCGTATGGATAAGAGAGAAGAGGTTCTGATTGTAGAAGACGAGAATGGAAATATTGTTACAGAGACTATGAAAGATAATGATGTCCTTGTACAATACAAGGTATGGGTACCTTCTAATTTATAAATCATCCCCACATAGATGAATGATTCCTGTGTTCTAAACAGAAGTGACGGAAGCCCCAGTGAATGCACAGGGAATATCTATAGTTTATTTCAAACTGCAGGGCCAATGTGATCCTGGCATACAAAGCAAAAACCAAAATAACATCAGATCATAAAACTTCTTGGTTTACTTGATATTCTCCACATTGTAAATAAGCAAATGAAAAGTAAAAGCATATTTTATATTCATACCAAGCTAGTGCCTTCCTTTCCACACATCAAGAGCCTTGGTCTGTACACAATGGAAATTAAAGAGCAGTAAGGAATCCAAATAAGTTAGCAACATTACGATAATTTCCATCCAAGGAATCTTTCGTATCCCCCTTTGCCAGTATGGGAAATATTTAATAAATACAATATCTAATGTTGTCTAGATGACCTTGTAAGCATGGAGCTATTAAAGGTAACAACTGTTTGGAATGGACTATTGCAAGAGCATTAGGGATTCCAAATAAGTTAGCAACACTACGATAATTGTCATCCAAGGAATCTTTTGTATCCCCCTTTGCTAGTATGGGAAATATTTAATAAATACAATATCTAATCTTGTCCAGATGACCTTGTAAGCATGTATCTATTACAAGTAACAACGGTATAGAATGGACTATTGCACCTCTATGTACAGTAGGAGTAATGGAAGAAATCGCTTCCAAAAAAATGATGTAACTGCTACTTTGAAAGAATCCACCTATTTGAAAAATTGGTCATCACTACTATATACTTGGGGTATTTTTTACGGAAGGCCCTAAGACTCTATGTACAAAGCTTTTACATCAGCACTGCAATACCCCACACAAGCTGCTGCAAGTTCCTTTATTAATTCCTCTAATAGAGGTTCCTTCCACTTTATTGTGTGTATCTATAAAATTTAAGATCATGCCTTACAATCAGGTAAAGGAAACACAAACTCACGATCAAACCGACCAAGACGACAGAGAGTCCCATCAATGGAATCAATCTTGTTAGTAGCTCCAATGAAAACTACTTTACCTCGATAATCCAAACCAACCATAGGAATGAGAAGTGTGGATACAATAGAATTATTAATTTGTTCTTGTTTGCTTAATCGTACTGGTGCAAGGCTATCTATTTTTAAAAAAGAATTGAAGGTTGGTTTCTTTGAGCTTCTTAAAAGAGTAATTTCAATTGTCGTTCAGCTTCCCAACCCACTTGTTGAGTACATCGGCCCCACTTTTGCATATAGAAGTTAACCTTATGTCCTGCCTTGGCCAAGGAGCTAGGCCTAAAGAGTGAGGAGAGTGCACTGAGGTGACAGTGGGTGCATATCTTTCAAGTTATTGCTTGTGGAGCCTTTTTATAGGCTTGAGAGGAAGGACTGCTAGTTTGAGCAATAAAACCATGCATGTCCATCTGTAATATGTATAAGAATCCGGCATGTCAGCCCTAACCATGCCATGTCACTACTTGATCTGGGATGGTACTTAAGGAATTGATGATAGAAATGGTTGGCTGCATGAGCCAAATGGGTATCCAGAATTGTAAAGAATTCAGTAATAAAACTCCTAAGACCTACCATGCAACATCCATGTGTCCTGTGAATATGAATCTTGCATATATAGTGGGACTGACTTGTCTAGGGTAAAATTTAGTTGACATAATGTGTATAAATAGAGGAGTTATGTTCCTCATTATAACATAAACTCACTCACTTTTGTAGCACATAGGAGAGAGAGACACGTATTAGCAAGGAGGAGAGTACTAGTTTTGGGGATTTATCTTATACATCTTATACAAAGGAAGTTTGGATGGGTTTTCTTCCCCTTGAGGGTTTCCCGAGATAAATACTGTGTCTATATTGTGATTGTGTTTGTTTCTATGATTCTTCATATGATATTGTTTTGAATTTGGATTGACCACTAATGATATCTTGTCTAGCATATGAAATCTTAACATAGCATCATAGCTTTCTTGAATAGGACAGTTTTCACAAGTTGAAACTCTCTCTCCTCTCCCTCGGGAAGAAATTAGGGTTTATACAAAGTTTGGAATTTGGAATATCTACTTGCATATAAATTTGTACCTCCATAGAGTGAATATATTGAGCCCGGGATCAAATTTTTTGGGTGGTTGAATCTCCGGGGAATCCAAACCCGAGTTTGGCCTTGAACTAGAAAACTACAGAAAAAACAGAACCAAAAATTCTATAGAAATTGGAACCTTGCAAGTAATATTTGAAGGGTGAATATTTGGGATCTCCATAAATCAACTAGACCAAACAACTCGCCTCAGTCAAGCACATCTCCTGGTAAGGTCATCTTTTCATTTTGAGAAATTTCAATTTTTATTGACCCACTCAACAGTATGGCCCCAAGCACTAAGTTTGAAGATAAACTGGACAACATAGAAAACTTCCTAGCATGGAAGTATAGTATTGGTCTCATTTTGAAAGAGAATAGCCTTGAGAATTACATCAAGGATGAAGTTGTAGAACCTAAAGAATATGAAGCTAAGGAGAATCATGAACAAGACCTAATCAAGGAAATGGGGATCATTTCTGATTCTATCAAATATCAATTGATCCCTCAAGTGTCATATAAGAAGGCACCAAATCAAATGTATGATGCACTTTCCATAATGTATGAGGGAAGGAACATCAACAGAAAGATAAATTTGAGAGCTCAAATGAAGGGAACCAGGATGAGAAAAGGAGAATCAATTCAAGATTACTTCAGAAGGGTCTCATATTTCAGATGGCAGCTAAGTGCTATTGGAGACACCCTTGATGAGGATGAAATAGTTATTACTGCTCTCAATGGTCTCACTAGACCTTGTAATTCATTCATACAAACTGTGTGCCAGAAAAGAAAGTATGAAGTTTGACATAGTATGGGAAGATTGCATTCAAGAAGAAGCTAGATTAGCTAACAGAGAAGCTCTACTTAGAGAATATTATCGGGCTCTAGCCATCCATACTAAAGGAAGAAAACAATCAAAATTCAATAAAGGTAACCATAAACCTTCAAAGAAGAAGTTTCAAAAGAAAAAGAAGGATTACTCAAAGTATCAATGCTACAACTGTCATAAGATAGGACACCTTGCTAGAGAGTGTCCATCACCAAAGAACAACAACAACAACAAAAGACATCATGCTCATCTAGATGAAGATAAGGATGAAGAAGAAGAAAGACCTCAAAATATACTAACAAAAGAAAAGAAGATGTAGAATAATATGTACTATTCTCTCCACTCTCTGGGTATGTAACACCTGGAGGAGATACATGGCTTATTGATAGTGGTGCTTCAAAGCACATGACAAGGAAAAATCAAACTCTATCAAGAATTGAAGAAAATAACTCTCCTCAGAAAGTATCATTAGGATATCACTATCAATTTCCCATCAAAGGTATTGGTGAATCAAGATACAAGCTTGACTCTGGGACTTCCATGAAGATGAAGGAAGCACTGTATGTACTAGGTCTGAAAAGGAACTTACTTTCCATCTCGGCTCTAGATAAGAAATTATATAGATTTTCTTTTATATATGAACATGTACTTATGTGGTCCAATGGAAATACACTTGAATATGGTGTGGTCATTGATGAAGAAGAAGGAGGACTGTACAAACTCAAAGGACATCCATAGACATCCCTTGTCCATGATGCTACCAGCTCAAGTGAACTGTGGCTTGCTCACATCAAATACAAAGCACTACTCTATGTGATCAAGGTGGTAACAAGGTTACCATATCTGAATATTGATCATGAGGGAACTTGCAAAGGATGTGCAAGAGGAAAGAAAATAAATAATCCCTTTCCGAAAAGTGAAACAAATACTAAAGGAACTAATTCATTCTTCTTGTGTGCGGTCCTATTCCCTCCATATCATCAAGTGGATATGAATATTATGTCACATTATTGATGAATATTCAAGAAAGAAATGGATATACTTCTTGAAGAACAAGAGTGACTTGTTTGGGAAATTCAAGGAATTCAGAGCTTTGATACAGAACCACTCAAAAAGAAGAATCAAGACATTGAGATCAGATAATGGTGGAGAATACACTTCAAAGGAATTTAAATCATTCTGTAAGGAGGCGGGAATCAAGAGGGAACTAACAACTCCCTATAATCCCCAACATAATGATGTTGTGGAAAGAAATAATAGAACTATTATGGAAGCAATGAAAACAATGATTCATGACCAAGACATCCCCATGCACCTATGGGCTGAAGCAACAAGAACAGTCGTACATGTACAGAATCGATTATGTGACAGTACTATTGGATTCAGGACTCTTGAAGAGATGTATACATGAAAGAAACCTGAAGTGAGCCATCTCAAGATATTTGGTTGTCCAATATATGTACATATTCGGAAAGAGAAGAGAACCAAGTTGGATCCTTCTGGAAAGAAGGGAATATTTGTTGGATACCGTGAAGCCTCCAAATACTTCAGGATATACATTTTAGGATTCCATCATATAGAGATTAATAGGGATGTAACATTTGATGAAGATACAACTCTTAAGAAATCCAGAAGGTGTCAGCTTGAAGAAGTACATGAAGAGGATGTACATCCCAGAATGGTAGAAGCTGAACCCTCTTCTAAAATAATAGCATCTGAAGATCATGATATGCTAGAATATCAAGAAACCCCTACTATGGATATCTCTCAAAAGAGAAAACCTTCTTGGGTAAGAGAAATCATATAGGAAGTAGAGAGATATGGAGCTCCAGAAGGCTCCACAAGAACAAGCAAAATATCAAATCCATATTCCAGTTATGTGACTTTGATGTGTGACCTTGTAGATCGAGAAACCACCAGCTATGAGGAAGCTTCTTAGAAGAAAGAGTGGGTGGAAGAAATGCCGAAATAATATCGGTCAATAATGAAGAATTATATATGTTTGGGATATAGTACCCAAACCAGAAAACAAGAGTGTTTCATATTCGAAATGGATCTACAAGATAAAACATGATGCTAATGGAAGTATTGAAAAGTAGAAGGAAATATTTGTGGCTATAGGATTCTCTCAAAAAGAGGGGATTGATTATGAAGAAACATTTGCTTCAGTAGAAAAGTATAGTTCCATTAGAACCATCATGGCACTTGCGTCCATGATGATGTGGGATCTACACCAGATGGATGTAAAGACAGCCTTCCTGAATGGTATGATTGAGGAATAGATTTACATAGAACAACCACGAGGATTTGAAGTTGAAAAAAGAGTGACTCATGTATGTAAGTTGAAAAAGGATCTATATGGACTGAAGCAAGATCCTAGAGCTTGGTATGGTAGAATAGATAGCTTCTTGACAAGATTGGGATTTACCAAGGGTAAAGTTGATCATAACCTTTACTTGAAGGTTATGGATGATGAACTAGTCATACTATTACTGTATGTAGATGATCTATTTCTAACAGTAAAAGGGAAACAGATCACAAAGAGCAAGAAGAATATAGCTGAAGAATTCGAGATGAAAGATCTTGGATTGATGCATTATTTCCTTGGGATGGAAGTGTGGCAGAGCCCAGAAGGAATCTTTCTGAATCGAGGAAAGTATGCAGTATAAATATTGAAAAGATTTGATATGTTGGATTGAAAATCCATGGCTACACCCATGGACACCAACCTGAAGTTGTTATATGATGAATCATCAAAGTTAGTCGACATGACTCAGTACAAATAGATCATTGGGTAATTGATGTATTTGACGAATACAAGGTCAGATATATGCTTTGTTGTGAACACCTTAATTCAGTATCTAGTTAAACCTATATGGGTTCAATTCATAGCTACAAAGCATGTGATGAGGTACCTAAAAGGTACAATAGACTTGGGACTTTACTATGGTAGAGATCATTACTACATATTGTATGGATATACGGTTTCAGATTGGGTAGGAACTATCATAGACAAGAAGATCCCCTTAGGTGGATGTTATTGTCTGGGATCCATCATGATCTCATGGTTTATTAATAAACAGTCTAGTGTTTCTCTCAGTACAGCTGAATTAGAGTACATAGCATCTTGCTCCACTATTTTTGAAGCGATATGGCTTCAAAAACTGATGTCAGGACTATTTGACATGGATTTGGACACCACAATGATTCTTTGTGACAACCATAGTTCCATAAATATTTCAGAGAATATGGTGTTCCATGATAAATTAAAACATACAGAAATCTGATATTCTTATATAAGGGATATGGTACAAAAGGTATCTATAAAGCTCCAGTATGTTAGTACCGATGAGAAAGTTTTTGATGTACTGACCAAGCCTCTATCTCGAGTAAAGTTTGAATATTTTCATGACAAGCTTGGTGTAGTTCAAAAATAATTTCCTTGCAAGGAGGAATAGCGATGGGACTACAAACTTTCCTTGCAAGAAGGGATGATGAATATATGAACCCTCTTCGAAAAGGAGGAACCAGTCGAAGATATGGAGTCTCCTCAGAAAGGAAGAATAAGTAAAAAAGATGAACCCTCCTCTCACAAAGGGGGAGCAGGTTGATAATATGAATCCTCCCAAGAAAGAGGGAGTGATGATAAGACTAACATCGATGATGGGATGATATTGATTATCCGGTATGAAAGAGGCCAAGTAAGCCTGAAGATGATGACAAGGTCTGACATTCACTTATGGTGATAGTATCCTCTCTTAAGGATTGCAGGTATAACACTATGTTCATGATATTGGTCCTTAATAGCTAAGGATGTCCCTACAGATGTTACTCTTGCATGGAGATTACCCACATTTAGTTGTGGATATCGTAGAATAACACTCGCTTGGGAGTGGTCCTAGCCTTAGTGGCAAGGATGCTCTAAGTTGAGTGCTTATGGATGACAGGGATGACATTTACATGCGGTCGATATCTTCTTTATAGACATTACTCTTGTATGGAGAGTATACCTACATTTATATGTAGATTCCATAGAATAACACTCGCTTGGGAGTGGTCCTAGCCTTAGTGGAAAGGATGCTATATGATGAGTACTCATGGATGCCATAGTATAACACTCGCATGGAGTGGTCCTATCTCTAATAGGTTGAGGATGTCCTATGATGAGGGTTGACACCTAGCTGTGGTTGAGATCTGTTGTTGTAGACAATACTCTTGTATGGAGAGTATGCGTACATGTATATGTAGATGTCATAGTATAACACTCTCTTAGGAGTGGTCCTAGATTTGGAAGTTGAGGATGATCTACGATGAGTCCTTATGGACAACAAGGCCAGCATCTAGGTGTGGTCTATATCTACATTCAGTTGTAGACGATTCAGCTGGTCGATATTATGGACTCTCCTCATTAAGGGGTAGTAGGTTGATGGAGGATTACATCATCCTTGGATCTATGTCCTAAAGTGATAGGTATTGATCATCCTACAAAGAGATCATGTCTACTGCAGGTAGCGTGGTAGCGAAGGATCAATAATATCGAAGTGCGGCTACAAAGCATTAAGAAGATTGAAGTGTTGTTGCAAAGGATCGAAAGGATCGAAGTGTTACTGCTACAAAGGATCAAGAAGATCAAAGTTCTACTATAAAGGATTGAAAGGATCGAAGTGCTACTACAAAGGATCAAGAAGATCGAAGTGTTGCTACAAAGGATCGAAAGATCGAAGAGTTTCTACAAAAGGATCAAGTGATCGTATGATGCAAAATATGAAGACATTGAAGAGTAGCTATTCCAGAACTGATGAATGTTGAAAAATTCCTATGACGTATAGATGCATTATCTCGATAATGTTGAAGACACTCTCTCTCGTTACTCCTAGAGTCTATAATGATGTTGTCAGTAGAATAACCTTCTCTTTAAGGGTGAGTGTTGAAATATTGTAACTTCAAAGGATATACTAAATGTATTTTACTGATGTAAGCCAAGGGAGATGTTATTATTCCTCCATCAGGATGTTACTATTGTAATTGGTTATCATAGAGTCATGAGGTAAATCCTCCATTGCAATTCAGGTCATTAGTACCCTAATGAATAATATAAAATATTGTTTTGATTCTTCCTAGGTGAAGTCGGCCCAAACAGTTTAGTGGGGTCGACTTGTCTAGGGTAAAAGTCAGTTGACATAATGTGTATAAATAAAGGAGTTGTGTTCCTCATTATAACACAGAATCACTCACTTGTGTAGAGCATAGGAGAGAGAGAGAGAGAGATCGGCAAGGAGGAGAATACATGTTTTGGGGTTTTATCATATACATATTATACAGAGGAAGTTTTACGAGGTTTTCTTCCCCTTGAGGGTTTCCCAGGATAAATATTGTGTATATCTTATGATTGTGTTTCTTTCAGTGATTCTGCATATGCTACTATTGTGAATTTGGATTGAACACTAATGATATATGGTATAGCATATGAAATATTAACATATGCAGTAGTAATTGGAGTTGAAGAAGGATGAATCTAAAGATTAAGGGACATACAGACACAGCCTTGATGACTAGCACCATAATCCCATGTGAGGTGTTCACAGAATACTTGCTCATGTACATTACAAATCATTTCCAATTATGAGCAAGGTGGTGGCAGGTTTACCAGATATTCAAGTAAATCATGAAGGAGTGTGCAAAGCATGTGTACAAGGAAATAATACCAAAAACCCTTATACAAGCAGTGACAGTAAAGAAAAAATGATTCTAGACATTGTTCCCTCGGATGTATGTAGACGAATGAAAACTACTTCATTAAGCAGGTATGTTTACTATTCTTCCTTTATTGATGACTACTTGTTGTAAAGGAAAGTATTCCCACGGGTGGGGGTTAAAAGGAAATCAACATACTAGGGTTGAAAGATAGATGTACAATGTTCAACAAGAAAATATAAGAAACATTCAAAGATAAGTAGGGTCCATACCTGATCACTAAAGGTTGGTCCAAGCTTTATCTATCCCTTCTTCTCGCTCCTCTTATCCAAGAGACCTACAAAACAAGATTAACCTTCCTCAAACCAATTTGACTATATGAAAGGAGATTATGTTTAGTAAAACATGAAACCCTAATATAATAGACATCATCATATAATCATAAGACCCTAATATAATAGGCATCATCATGTAACCATAAGAAATATTCAACCATACATTGAACAATGATTTGGGAAGAAGAAGGACATCACATCTTTATTAAACAAGTGGAATAATTACAAACTTCACCTTATCCTCTTGCTAGGAACCTCATGAAACCTTGATCTGGTTCTCCTGCTTCTCTTATCCAAGGAACTCTTCCTCCAAGATCTGCAACAAAAGGAGATGACATCTAGGGAAAATATAGGGGGTATGAGAGTCCCAATTCCTCCAACATAACAATGAAAAGTTTCAATTCCTTTTTCATGGACCTATCTCCCTCTATTTATACATTTCTGAAGAGATAGGGTCGAATAGGAGTTAGTTACAACTACCAAGTCAATTCCAAAACCTCCAAAACCACCCCTAATTTGAGGATTTTAATATTTTTTTTTTTTTTTACCATTACAGGAGGTGACTGCAGGTCTGATGAAGTAGAGTCATTAATACAAAATTATAACCATGGGTTCCCTTAAGCAAAGTCACGGTTAGGTAAAAATGCTCATTTTTCGGGTTCTTTTGGGCATTTTCAAGCTTTGGAGTCTTCTGCAACATTGTTCCTTACTCAGATACCTTTCTGACTGTTTAATGAAGAGTTAAAAAAAAGTTACATAAGTTGATATATAGCTCCTCCAACATAGGTTTTTTTTCAGTGATTTTCATGAAGTGTCATCGTGGAAGTGTCGACATGCGACGAAAACATGGGAAAGTGATCATAGGAAGAGATGTGTCATTTTAGGCTATAACAGATGCCCCCTAATGTATGAGGTTATAGGGGAAGACGATAGTTGAATTACATTATAAAAGGAAACAGCTGAGTAGGGAGTCGAAGCGAAGGAGAATCCAAGATCAAAGGCTCGAACAAAGGTACCTGAAAGAGAGATAAATGTCAGACAAAACTGATCTCTAAGACATACATGTCCATATACAAATGATCGCCATAAAGATACAGGTGGATCCAACATAAGTATAACTCATGCAAATATCATGGTTGCTCAATCTACAAAAAGGTGCCATATCAAATCTAAAGGAGTCATGGCCACAAATGAACAAGGTGGATCCATGCTGAATAATCAATCATAGCCACAAGAATACAAGGTGGATCTATGTCTCAGCAAATGTCATATGAAGTGTGGCAAGGTCTTGCACAAATTGGGGAATAGAAAAATATGACATTTCTACTATCGGCCCAAGGTCTTCAATCCAAACTACGCAAAGGTACAAATCCTAACCATGTGAATAAAGGAGTTGAAGTCAAACATGGAGGAAATCGTTTGATTACTAGTCATTGAAGGGAATCATTAACAAACGCAAGGGAAACCACCATTAATTAAAATGGTCCACAAGGTACCTAGTACATTCTAACAAGTGTGAATACAAGGTATTGAATTTGAACATCTGAAGAATCCATCAAGTAGGAGACAATAAGAGAAATCTACCCAATAGTGATAGCGATAGAAATTTCCACTGATGATTGTAACCCCCAAGATACTGTCATAAACTCTAAATCTCATTCCCAGAGGAATATGTGTTGACGTCAATAGGAATATATCTATTCGAAGGAAGGCATTAAGGCATCCTCGATCATCCAACATGAGGTAATTCAAAGACTGATTGTATCAAGAGATGCTACAAAGTTTTACAATAAGAACCGTCAAAGACATGATGTAATGAACTGATACCAGGGAATGGCCGACACAAAAGTTCAAGGCAACTACAGAATGGATGAAAATGTTTATCCTTGAATAGTGAGCATGGCACATTAGAGGAAATTTCAACTCAAAATGGGCCTCTTAAAAAAAATTAATAAAATAATAAAATAATATTTATTAATTTTGGAGGAAGAAAAGAAAAAAAACTACTTTTTTGTTTGTATTTTCGACATATCTCACCGTGTTTTTACTCAAATTTCGATCAAGAGAGATCGTTGGATGAGTAATTAAATTCCGCATCCAACGAGTACCCACTCAGCATACTTTTGACAGACCCTGCTGCCCCAAAAACAAGAAATTCCTGAAAAAACGTGATGATGATCTTTTTTCAGGTAATCACGTTTTTTCAAGTATTTCTTGTGTTTTGGGTAGAGGGGTCCATAAAAATTATTCCAAGTGGGTACTCGTTGGATGTGGAATTTAATTTTTTATCCAATGAGCTCTCCCAATCGAAATTTGAGTAAAAACACAGGGAGATATGTCGAAAATACAAACAAAAAAAGTAGTTTTTTTATGATACCTATCCCCAAATTTATATTAAAAAGTGTTTAAGACCTATACGGTATTTCAAATTTAAAGCAATTTCATTGGATAACACATGATGACATGGAATTTGAGTTAAATTTAAAATTCCCATTTTGAGTTGAAATTTCCTCTCATGCAAAACCGTGACTTAGGCATCTTTTGACAAAAAGGGACCAACGACACAAATCTACAATGTAGGAGACATTAACAGATTCCCCATATAATTGGAAAAGTATCCAACTAGCGGAGTAAGAAAATATGAATCGGGATAAGGTCAAAATACTAGAACCCAACTGTTGATAGACTCAAAATTGGTGCTTTGTTCAAGGAGACAAGACTTACTTCCCTGATGTAAAAAACATGTGAATGAACTTCCCCTTCCCTTCTTTCTTATAAAGGTTTAACAAGTCCAAGAAATAAAAATTGGGACCTTCTTCATTATTGGAAAGCTCGAAGAAGAGACAGAAGAATGCTTGATAAAGCACCGATTCGTGGATTTTAAGAGCCCAAATTAGTGAATGCATGACGGTGTTTTCATAGCTTTGAGATTCTGAAAACTCCAAAGAAGACTCTAGGGGGGTACTTTTTTGTAAAATTAGTCTCTTGAGTCTGAAAAAGTATAAAATTATCCAAAGTAAAACTCTCTTAGTCTAGAATAACTAAGGTATGCCCTTTTTGTAGTCAATCAGGAAGGTCTAAAAAAGGGTTAAATTATCGCCAAACCGACGCTCCTTCAAAAGCAAGCAGAAACACTTTAGTTTTAACGGCTATGAAGGGAAGCAAGGTCACTTGGAAATTTTCATTTTTTTACGAGAATGGGACTAACAACAATAAACTTGATGTTTTTTTCTTAGGGTTTAGTGAGAATGACAAATACATAAAGTACACTCGAAATATTTTCATGTTTAGGTCTAGAGCACAAAAAAGAGAAAACTAAGCTCGAACAGGTTCGTTTTATGTAAGTTTAGTCCTCCAAGTCCGGAAAAGAGATAAACCTATGCCTGAAGATAATATTCTAGATTCCGAAGAAAATAGAGTATTCTTTTTTTGTAAGTAATCCACATGGTCTGAAAAAAGAGATAAACTACAACCAATGTGAATGATCATTTAATTACTTTAACGAGTCTGAAAGAACAAGTACTTGGATATCCAGTCAATTTTAAGGAGTCAGATCAGGGCTTAAAAATGACTCCATATATTTCCCATAAATTTTTAACGAGTATAGAAAAGTAAACTCATGGCCTCCTTACTGTTTTTAACGAGCTCGAAGGAGAGCATAAAAATGATCTAAATGCGAGGAGACGAGTGTCAGAGACGAGTGAAACTACTTCCAAATGCGAGGAACAAACCTAAGCATAATGCAAGGAACATGAACAAGATAAGGACACTCAAGGAACATCTCCTCAAGGTAAAGGGTGTCAAGTTGTACTGTAAAAATGATACAAAGTTGAGCGGTGATGAGAGCAGAGATGAAGGCTTATACAATGAGCTAAAATTGTGAAATTTAGAATCAAGATCATAAGCGCAAGCAAGGTACATGAAAATGCAGTTACAGCTTGAACAACAAAGAGGGGCCAGTAAACAGTTGTGAATCCAACTACAAATATTATCTCCAAGAAGCAACAACATTAGAATCACATTCAGAAGAAAAGATTTGATGCAGGTCACTTTGGCATAAACACATGAAACTTTGTTATCTTCTATATAAGGTGTAGTCAACGTAGAATTGACCAAAGAATATTATATAAATCCAAGTCCTGAGGATTTATAATCATCACGATAAACCTCTAGTGGAAATCCAAAGTCAACAAGGGAGATAGAGTTTGCAGGAACAAACGCAATATCACAGGAGTTGAAAAATATAGAAGAAAAAACAAACTCATCAGGATCACTCACTTGTTATTCAAAGGGATAGTCCAAAGACTCAACAAGATCAACATAAGAAGGTCGATCCATAGAAAAATTAGGGCTAGACTTAGTCACAACTGAACCAACATCCATAAAAAGGTCAGACTATATCAAAGACTCTAAGAAGACTTCTTCTAATGGAAGAAGATTATCCTAGATAGGACACATATCTAAACTTTCAGTTGGATCAACAGGGTGAAGAGCAGGCTCCACAATCTGTATAGGATGGGTCTCCTGGTCAATTGTTGGGACTAAGTCCCAACAAGGTAAACATGAACATAGAGGATTCTTCTCAGTAGCAATTAAACATGAGGGACATAAGGCCACATAGCTCACCCATGGCGGGGTACTGTCTATCGAGACACTGGGAATCAATAAAGGAAAGACTTGGTCTTTAGTTGGGTCAGGAGAGGGATGAATAAAATCCAACTAATCGATAGTGACAATGTCTTCATTGTGATTAAAGTAAATCACATGAAAGAACATTGACACCATAGCTTGCATGGCATAGACATAATCATGCCCGAGGAGCTTATTAAATTCCAAGGGGTGCTCTATCACCATGAAATCAACTAAGACGGTTTTCCAACCCAAAGTAACAGTTGTTTGAGTAAGAATTCCCAAAGCTTTACTAGTTCTTCTATTAAATGCCAGTATTTGACTGTCAGTCAACATAAGGCTAGGAGATCCCATGCCTCGCCAAGCATGTGCAGATAAAATAATAACTAAGGATCCTTCATCAACAATACAACGAGCAATCATGTATTGTCCAATTTTTACCATTATCTAGAAAGGTGCATCGGAATGAAGGAGCGGCTCAGCTAGGATTTCCCAATAAAAGGAAGCAATCCGAGAGCTTGGTGGGGGTTCATATGAAATGAGGTTAGTGCCCCCTTTCCTAGATGGTTCCAAACTAGCAGTGAAGAAAATATTACTAACAGATGATTCACTCTCCAAATCAAGAGTGGGATTAATCGAATATGTCATCGACTCAATCACTTGATGAAAATCACTCTTGGAAGGGAGAGTGGGATTGACCGAAGATTGCATCGGTTCAATCACTTGGTAAACGTTACTCTCCGAAGGGAGAGTGGGATCAACCAAATATGATATTGGTTCAACCACTTGATCAACCGAAGGTTGAATAGGTTGTTGAGAAACTTCAATTTGTCCAGAAATAGGATGTCCTCGGAACCAAACTCTTCATACCTCTATGATGGCAGGGAACTGGTGGGTAAGGTGATCTCCCTCACAAATACTGCAATGGAACTTCAGCTTGTGTTTAGAAAAGTTGGTTTTCTCAATAGTGTCAGTATGACTTGCATTGGATGACTTCTTTCCCCAAACATAACTTCCATAGGTTGGGTGGTTAGGTCCAACATGACTAGCAGAGGCTGGTTTTTTCCCTCAGCATGACTTCCATAGGCTGAGTGGTTAATATCAACATGCTTTGCAGTGGTTGATGTTTTCCCCCAGCATGAATTCCATAGGCTGGGTGGATGGATCCAACATGACCTGCAGAGGTTGGATGAGTGCCCCCAGTATGACTTCTAGAGGTCGGGTGGATGGATCCAACATGACCTGTAGAGGTTGGATGAGTGCCCCCAGCATGACCTCTAGATACTGGGTAGTTAGGGTCAACTTGAATTGCAGAGGTTGAGGAAGGTTTCCCAGCATGTCCTGTAGAGGCTGGGTGACTGGGTCCAACATGACATGCATAGGTTGGATGGGTTCCACCAGCATGACCTGCAGAGGCTGAGTGGTGAAGATCAACTTGAATGGTAGAGGTTGTGTTCTTAGATCCAACATGACCTACAGAGGTTGGATAGGTGCCCCTAACATGACCTCCAAAGTATATGTGGTGAGGTTCAACATGACCTATAGAGTTTGAATGGGGGGGCCCTTGATTTTGATTCTTATTCCTATTCTTCCTTCTTTTACTCCTTTTAGACTATCGGTTACTAGTATCAAAACTTTCAACACATGAGGTAGAAGGAGGAGTATAAGATGATACTGGTGAAGGGGATACATTGTTTTGATGCCCTTGATATAAGGAGACTGCTTGAGAAGCATCATGATCATTTAGGACAGTTGGAGTGGAAAACAACCAAACCGATAGCCCTAGGGTGAATCCGGGTAGATTCAAAGTGGCCATCAAAGGAACACCAACATTCTCAGTGAGAGGAAAAGTACAAGGAGATCCCAGTATGGGGATCTATTGGTTAGTGTTCGTAGGGGTTATAGCCATAGTTTCAAACAAGAATACAAAGTCAGAGGCTAACAAGAAACAATAGTACAAATAACACACCACTAGATGAAAATACCTAAGTGTCAAACCAGACAAACAGAGGTACCTTCTAAAGGAAATTATGGGATGATTACGGCCCAGAACAAATCGATGAAGGCCGGAGAGTATTTAATTGGCATCTTGTGATGAGTTTTCCAAGTGCAAGCCCTAGGATCACCCAATCACCCTCCCAAATTTTCAATTGAGGTTACCTTCCAAGTCTACCCTAGGAGCGGTGGAAATAGCCTTTCATAGCCACCCGTGTAATATCCTAGCAGACAAGATACTAAGGGAACAAAAATCACAGAGAAAGTACGGCAGAATAGTCATGAATCTAGCCAATGCACATGGGTAGGGTATCTAATACCAAAATATAAATAGTAAGGCACCACACGGGGCTGTAAGGAGGTTCTGAGTAAGTCCCTAGACGTGCAAAATCTCTTTGTGTATGCTCTACTAAGTATAGGAGGAGTATCTCCATCTACTCAGTATCGCACAACCTTGTGCTCGACTCCTGTTTGAGAGGATTTTTCTGGTGTCTTTCTCAACAAAGTTGGATTTCCTAAAATACAGGCCACTATGTTTGAGTTTGAAGTTTTGGGCAGTTAAGATATCCCTTGCCCAAAACACTAGCCTATACTAGTGTGTGTCGTCCCTAAAAATAAACAGTTACTAATAAATTTTAGATATTAAATGTTCTTTTTAGAGTTGTTGATTATTGAAAGGGTGGAGAGGGTGAAACCAATGGTGTTTTTACTCAATGTCAAAACAATATTACTAAGAAAAAGAGAACTTGAAATGAAAAAAGAAAGCCTACTTCTCTTTCTTTTTCAAACTAAAAACTTGAAAGCCACGAAAGAAAACTTATTTTTATTTTTTTTAAGAATAATGATATTCCATGAAATTTAGACTAAAACCCTAATCTATGTGCATATAAAGCAACTATATGCTCTTTTTACTTTTATTTTATGAATGCAAAAGAAAAACAACCTGCAAACTAATGTATGCATATAACAAAAACATAGCAAAAGGACTCATGTTATAAAACCACCAAACAAACCCTAGACTGCCCTAAAGTCATTATAAAACCTACTTGGAAGGGAGGATTGCATAAGAGAAAAGTCAACTACTTTGGCATGGTGGCGTTAACCAAAAAGAAACTAAGGAAACAAATACCAATAATCTCCTAGATTCAGACAAAGATCACTAACAAAGGCTGACCAGAAACATGTCCCCAAAAGTCATGCCAAGCAAAGGGGTTGGGGGGAAAGAGAAAAGAGAAAACCATAATTCTATAAAAATACTTACAACATAGATAAAAAAATCAATCAAAAGATATGACACTCACTTCCTAGAGTCATGCACATGCAGAGGACCCTAAAAGACCTCCTGGACAACCCTCAAACAACCAAAATGGTAGAAAAATGATGAAAAGGAACTATTTCAGGGGAATCTGTGAGTTGATATACTATAGAGTCACAAATGACTCATATGTTTCTAGTGTACAGTGTCATGAATGCATCTTAAATTCATGACTTTTGAGTCTAGAACCCACGAATGGGTGGGAAATAGCCCAAAAAAGGTCAAAACCTGCCCTAAGAAGGCAGGGGAGGTATTCTATCAGAATCTAAGGCTACTCCTAAGTTGTAAGAAGGAATTTAAACCTTAAAAAACACTGGAATAAATACAAATAAACCCCAAACAAATAAGGTTATCCCCAGCGGAGTCGCCAGCTCTATTATAGAGGAAAGTGTTCCTATAGCTGGAGGTTAAGAGGCCATAAACATACTAGGGTTGAAAGATAGATGTACAATGTTGAACAAGAAAATATAAGCAAGAATCAGATATAAGTAGGGTCCATACCTCATCGCTGAAGGTTGGTCCAATCTTTCTCTAGCCCTTCTTCTTGCTCCTCTTCTCCAAGAGACCTACAAAACAAAATTAACCTTCCTCAAACCAATTTGATTATATGAAAGGAGATTATGTTCGGTAAAAAATGAAACCCTAATCTGATATACATCATCATATAATCATAACAAAGATTCAATCATACATTTAACATTGATTTTGGAATAATAAGGACATCTCATCATTATTAAACAAGTGGAAGAAGTACAAAGTTCACCTTCTCCTCTTGATAGGCACCTCATGAAACTTTGATCTAGTTCTCCTACTTCTCTTCTCCAAGGAACTCAGCCTCCAAGCCCTGCAACATAAGGAGATGACATATAGGGAAAAGGTAGGGGGGATGAGATTCCCAATTCCTCCAGCATAACAATGCAAAGATTCAAGTCCTTTCTCATGGACATCTCTCCCTCTATTTATACTTTTCTGAAGAGATAACGATCGAATAGGGGTTAGTTACAACTGCCAAGTCAGTTCCAAAACCTCCCAAAACACACCTAATTCGATTATTTTCATATTTTTATTATTTTTTGACCATTATAGGAGGTAACCACGGGTTTGATGAAGCACATTCACGAATACAAAAGTATAACTGTGGGTTCCCTTAAGCAAAGTCGTGGTTAGGTGAAAAATGTTCATTTTTAGGGTGCTTGTAGGAATTTTCAATCTTTAGAGTCTTTTGCAAAGTTGTTCCTTCCTCATATACCTTTCCAACAATCTAGATATTAGTTCTAATGGAGTTACATAATTTTATATATGGCTCAAGCCTACATGATAGGGTTTTTTTCATTGACTTTTAGTGACTTTCATGAAGTGTCAACATGTGACGAGAACATGGGAAAGTGATCACAGGAAGAGATGTGTCATTTTAGGCTATAACAAATACCCCCTAATGTATGAGGTTATAGGGGAAGATGATAGCCAAAATACATTATAAAATGAAACAACTGAGTCTAGAGTCAAAGCTATAGAGAATCCAAGATCAAAGTGTAACATACCCATATCAGCCGCCAAAAATGCATATTCAAAAAAAAATTATTTACATGAAATATATACCATTAGTCATGAACCATTCTATTCATTCCTCTAATCTATATATATATATATATATATATATATATTAACCATGGTCTTTGTTCTTATTATGAACCCACCTT
Source organism: Pseudotsuga menziesii (assembly GCA_001517045.1). Taxonomy (NCBI): domain Eukaryota; kingdom Viridiplantae; phylum Streptophyta; class Pinopsida; order Pinales; family Pinaceae; genus Pseudotsuga; species Pseudotsuga menziesii. The sequence goes on from LPNX010556977.1 coordinate 456,157, forward strand.
AGGGTTCTTCAACTCTATGGATGACCCATCCAACATCACAAAAAAACACAAAGAAACCCTAGGAAGAATAGCCTTAACATCTATCCTTCATCCTCGAACTGGTCGAGTCCTAAATCTCGAGCTAGAAGTCTTCCACAGCAACCCATCCACAACGAACCTTCCCTTCTGCAAATCCACCTCCGCAATGTGGATTTCGTATTGCGAAACTTTCTTAATTCTTTTATGTTTTCACCCTTCCACATTTCTGCTTCTGTAATGTGGATTGCGGATTACGGAAATCCCGCATTTTCTTTATACTTTCCTTCTCACCTTTCGCTTTCTACATTTCACAATGTGGATTGTGGCTTGCAGAAATTCCTTAATTTCTTTATATTCCTTTTTCACTTTCTTCCTTTCACATTCCTCCATGTGGATTGCATATTGTGGAAAACTTAACATTTTTAGGACTTATCCTTCCCGCTTTCTGCATTCCGCAATGTGGATTGTGGAAATATTTATATTTCCACAATTTTTCCTTTCCTCTTTCCACATTCCGCAATGCGGATTAAGTATTATGGAAACCATGTCATCCATTACCCTTTTTACCCTTCTGCAACTCTGCTTCCGCAATGCGGATTGTGGAATTCGGAAAACTCATAATCCTTTACAATTTTTACCTTTTTGTGACTCAATTTCCACAAGGTGGATTGCGGATTGCAAAAAACACATAATCCTTCATGATTCCACCCTTCCACAATGCGAATTGAGTATTTGTTGAAAGCACATAAATCCTTACAATTTTACCCTTCCGCAATTCCACTTTCGCAATGGATATTGTGGAAAACACATAAACCTATACACTTGTACCCTTCTGTAACTCCCCTTTCGCAATGTGGGTTGCGGGTTGCGGAAGAACTTAGGTTACTCACAAAATCAAGCTTCTGCGATCCTTTTATCCCAAGGTTTACTTAGTTTATTTATGTTCTCTTGGTTAAAACCAAGGAATATCAAAAGCATCCACACTGTATCAAAGAAGGGGGATTTCCCATTAGTAACCTCCATAACCCATGTAGTCATAGCTAATCTAAATGGAACATGGGTATTACACCCCTTCAAAAGTAGCACATTCATCTAGCCTAAGAACTGGTATTATCATTTTATACACCTTTCATGCTTCTGGTCTTAATGCAGGAAATAACAAACTGACAAGTACACCTTCCCTATCCCAGATATTAATACAAACCCCAATAACCTAGAAAAACTTCATAGGCTCTAGGTCATGACGCAGGAATCAATGAAATCAACAACCACATTCAAACTATATCTCCATTTAACGATACTTCTAGATCTAATGAAACTCAAAGGCTAAACACAACAGCATTTTACCAAAACCCAAAACCTTCCAGCAACCAATACATGTTCCAGATATTAAAACACAGGCAACAAATACATGTTCCAGTTCTTCAAACACAACAATAACTATCAGTAAACCACAATTTATGCATATAGAACCGGTATATTAGGATCTCATTCGCACGCAATACTTAAACATCTTAACCCAATAGAGCATCTCAGCTTCCCTACCAGTGGTCTCTTACACTAGGCATTAACCAAGGGACCACACAGCATTCAATTATTTCCTTACAAAAACATTAATATACCCTTACAGCAACCATATTACCAAATGCATTTCACGGTCATTCAGAATAGAGTATGAGTGTACACCATCTCTTAATAAACATCTTCATCAATAACCTAAAAATGGAATTTATCATTTCATTAACATTGAAACACCTATTCGCACATGTATAGACATGCCCTGAGCTCAATCGATTTTCAAAAAACAAAACCCAGTAATGGAAACTATTTACACCGTGAGTTGCAATGAAAGGGAAAAAACCACGTTCCACCCAACCATCGATTAGGCACAGATGTTCTCTGTCCTTAATCACCCCCGAGCTAAGTTATGTGTGTCGAGAGCGAAGGAGTCCAACCTCGTATCCATTTTCTCAGTGCGAATCCACTTCCTAGTATAGAGTATTCAACCGCAAGGGTTTCCCCCCTCAACATACTCTCCATCCCCATATTTTTAGTTTTGATTCTAGGTCTTTTGCAGCTATGGTCCATTCCCCATGGAATCCCCGTCAACCACTGTGTTTCTTTTTTTCTAGGGACTACCCTGTGCCATCATGGCGTTTCGACACCTGGTGTACTTTTTGAGGTTAACCCTTCCATATTTTCCCACTCTCACATGCATATTTTCCTCATTTAACATGGTTGTCCCCATCATTCATTGTTTCATTAAAGCACATGTTTCGATTACATCTGTCCTTCAAGGACCTGTTGGAGGTTTTGAGAACCATCCAATCTTAAAACTATAAAATAGTAAATTAAATATTACATAAAAATGTTTATGTGTTGGAGGACATTACATCCTCACCCCCTTATTGCAACACTGTCTGCAGTGTTCTTAGTATTCTTCCATAGCTTATGGACATAAATCGGGGTGCTTCTTTCGTAATAATTCCCTTTAATTCCTAAGTATTGTTTCCTTCTTGTCCAACCTTGCATACAGACTTCATATTTTAGCATGTCTTTGTTGACCTAACTTGTTCATTATGTTTTTCCATTTGTCTCATCTTGTTCTCTAATCTTGCAGACAAAGATTTCAAAGCGTTTGATGTAACTTTACATCCTGGCGTTTGATGTAACTTTAAATCCTGGTCAAAAAATTACCCTCCTTGGCACTCCATGAAATTGGAATACCTCTTTCAAGGAGTATCTATGCAATGTTAACAGCTCCAAAAGTTGACTTTACAGGAGTATAAGAGAAATCTTGCTTAACTTATTCTACTACTACAACCATAATTGAATTATGTTTCTTCTGTGTTAATGGCAAACGGCCTGCGATGAAATCCAAGGATATTAACTCCCATTTCCATTCAAGAATGGGAAAAGTTTGTAACAAACCTGTTGGATGTCGATATTCAGCCTTCACTTGTCAACATTCCAAGTTTTTAGATAATAATCAATCAAATATACCTTTAATCTGGGCCAAAAGAGTACATTTCTAAGGGTGGTTATCATCTTTTGGTAACCAGGGTGTCCTGCATAAAGAGGTTTGTGCATCGCATTTAAATCTTAAAAATTTTAAATCTGCAACATCAAGCGTATAACCACATAAAATAAGCAATAATATGCTAATTAAACCAAATACTTATTTGCATAAGCATCTTCTTTTTACTCCACATGTACGGCTTTGATTTCAGACAACTATGGCACCCACAAGACCTGCCCCTCCCCACACAAGGATGGTACTCAAGGTCCCTCGAGTGTACCCAACACCCTTTGCATTATTTCTAAGGGGTGCATTGAAAGGTAACCAATTTTCTACATGCCTCGCATCACCTGTGAATACATATGAAACAGATGTTAAGTCAGCATGCTAGCTGCACCACAACATCCAAATAATCCAATGCCAAGCTAATACGTTGACTAGGTTTATCAAGCATGTATCAATCATTTCCAAGCCAACACCTCTACTGGGTTTATTAGAAAATACATATAAATACAACCACATGGCCCCTTCTCCTATGTAAACCAGTGGTTCCCTCCAAGAACTCTATAGGTGAATCACTTGACTGCAGGCTAGTATGGCCCCACAATACCCACTCACACAACACAAGGATGGTAACCCTCATCTACTACATATTCCCTCGGGAATACCCATCCATCTAGTGCTATTCATTGTGAGCGTATAAAGGTTACAAATACCCTTACAATCCTCCTAAGTACCCATGTTCTTACTAGGTTTAACAGTACTACGAAGAGACCAGCAAATGCAAGGGATTTTACAAGGTTTCTCAACCCCCAGTCACACTTGTCACTCCATTTTTATTTTCAGCTTCAATAGCCAACATCTTCCCGAAGGGCATATTTTCATCATCTCATATAAGTTAATTTTCCCAAACATAAGGTCCTTTTCATTGTGTTTGTCTCCTTCAGACATTAATACCTATTTTTCTATAGTATCTTACCTAACATATTTCCTAAACATCAAACAATTAATAACATTGATAATCAAACCAAATATGAATTTACAATTCTACCTTCTACCGAAATTAGATTTTGCAACCATGAGGCCAATCCTCATATTGTTTAGCTTTGGCAAGTGGAAGCTCTTACCCCTATTACTTACACTTGCTTCCCAAAACCTGGACATCCACACATAACATGTCATCTTAACACAATTCTAGAATAGCAAAATTTCAAAATCGGAATCTGTTATGTTCATAAATTAGATTTCATCGTCATGAGATCCTTCTCATAAATGTTTGGCCTTTTCATATGGTATATTCTATCTTTATTTTATGGGGAATAGCCACAATACCTGCAATCTAAAACTCCCAATCATCCAAGCAATTATGAGCATCCCTACATACCATCCTTTCATCGCGGGAATTACAGTGATCCTCAAAATTGAAACACGCATTATTATATAGTTACTTTATATGCATCATTAAATTTGCCAAATATTTTCACTGTATTTATGCAAATAAAATAAAATTCCAATACTCATGATTACACAATCATGCTCCATACAAATTTGTCCTTTCAACAATGCATTCTCATAAAAAATCAAAAATGACTACCCTTTTCCATGCAGTTATTTTCCTTGTATTCATAGCAGTTAATGAAATGATCTCATAACTGCCAATAATTCTATCATTTTAGTTGTTAAATAATTTGCAATGAAGTATTTATATCACAACCATGCATTCACACAATGCATCTTGTATGTACCCACACATATATTAGCATTAATATTCCAAGCGCTCCTTGGATGAATTCTTCTTTTGGAAGATATGACATGAATATATATACATGAGGGTCATCTCCTCATGAAACTAAAATTTCACATGCATTCCTCCTCAACCTATATATATATTGCTCACCCGATATTACAGAACCTAACACCTCCTTGGGTGCTCCATGGAAGTTCTATTCCAGAGCCTAACACCTCTTTTAGGTGCTCACTGGAAGCTTTGGCTTATCAAGCTCCAACGCTTCCTTTCCAAACACCATAATACCTAGGGGTTATTCTCTTCATTGATCCCCCACTCTCATGACAGTCCCCTTACATGGCGTGAATGTGTGTGGAAATAAGTCTAACCAACATTCTTACACCTAGGCATCCCCATAGGATGCATACAGGTGCCTATATGGTCGAGGGGGGAAGCTATGTACCCCAAGCACATCCTTCATCCTTATATAATTTTCTCAAATATATACTTGGAGTATCCTTCTCATATCATTTCCATTGCCAGGTCTGGGTACTTGCATCTATTTCACCAGTAATAAGTCACAATCACTATATTATTGATTTGTATAGCATCAATATTTTACACTAATGATCCTTTCCATCTATCACAGATATATTGTTTTCAGAATTGACAATTCTCATAATAACATAATTACCATATTCGATCATTGACCTTCATCAAGATTCCATCCACAAATTTGCGGATTACGGATCCCACTTTTCCCAAAGCTGATATTCTACAAATTTCCTTTCGCAAGATTCCTTCTGCAAAGTTGCGAATTGCAGATCCAAATTTCCCCAAAGTTGAACTTCCACAAATTTCCTTCTGCAAGATTCCTTCCATAGTTCTTCACAACCGTTTATTTTGGGCGGCTCCTTCTAGACCAATGATTTGAGATCATATGCGGGCCCCACTTGATCCCTCTGGATCCATTGTTGGCCCCTTTTCCTTACTTACGCGGCCCAAGTTCAACAACAACACAAAACAAACAAAACACCCAAAGACATTGGCCCAACAAAACACCCAAAGACAACACCTGCAAGGCAGGCGTACTCTCACCCAAGATATCTTAAAGCGTAACTGCCAGAATGATGTTTCTGCAGTTAGCGAGGGACAATAGTCCCTTGGTGCGTGACCAAGGCACTCAATAGAGAGGGAGGGATGGAGTGTTTTACTATGCGTAAGAGGCGCAACCGTACGCCACAACCAGCATGAGATACAACCTTGTCCTCAAACAACTTGACAACTAGTGCTATAGTGCAACGTAGTTGATTCCTTAATAGTAAATGATCATGATGCGACTTATATTATGACTTGATAGTGTTAAACATGAACTAATACATTCATTCTTTCACCAATTATCAGTATTGCAACATTCATTCACATGATAACTGTAAATAATGGAAGATAATCAAACGTTCAACATTGACAGTTAAACATTCAACTATTCACATACACAATTCAACATTCATAAACACGAGAAATAATGTGGAAACCCATCTAGGAAAAACCACCAAGGTTCTCTTCTTCTGGCATGAGAAATATAGGTAGAACCTTGCAGTTTGTGGTTTATAGATTGTTCTTAAGATATGTATTTTATATCAACTCTTCTTGCTCTCATGCTCTCTGGTTTATTCTTCTAACTACTCCTACTAATCCGGACATAGCCTGGATCGACTCTTCTCCTCTACTATCTGCGCACTCAGCTGCAAATCAACTCCTACAAAATGGTCTATGCACTCAACTGCAAATCCATGGCTCAACATCCTTCTACTAGCAAAGTTCTCTCTAAGTCTACAGTCAACTATTACAATCCTTTTGAATCTAACTAAAAAGCTAACTTGAAACTATTTCTTGAAGCTAACCCTTATACAAAGAGGGTTCCTCCTATTTATAGTATTTACAAGACCGTGGAGGGTCAATTGAATACGACTCAGTTATTAAAGACACAAGTAGCTATAAAATATCTCCTATTTCACAAAATTCCTCCATTACATTAACCACAACCATAACTAACCGCGAAAACGTCTTTCAACTTGTTTGTACAGGTCATAACTAGCCGCAAAACTGTCCTTTAGTCTTCAGTCGACATGTCCTTCTACAGTATTCCTTAACTTGCACCTGTTCATCCTTAACTCTTCTACCTACCCCTTCCACTGAATTGGATCTACCTTTCCTCGTTTCAATGATCCTCATCGCAGCATCCTCAGCTATGTGCTTGTGTTTCTTCCTTTACCTTATTTTCTTTCGTCGTGCACCTGTTTTTCCTCTATCACTTGCTCTTAGGGTTCTTCCTTGTGCACTTTTCCTAGCCCAATAGGCCCCCAATACTCACATGTGGCTCATCTCAAGCCACTAAGAAAAAATTTATGTCTCTGCAAAATTCAGGTTTCTGCAAAAATCATGTCTTTGGCACAGGGTGCACCACAATACCAATCTTGTCATGAAATTCCTTCAAAAATTGTTGCACCTAGGAAACCTCTTCCATTACTTCCTCTACCTGCTTAGCCAAATGTTCCACATGGTCAGAACTGATATGTTCCGACGGTCCTTCTTCCAGCAACTAAGTGATATGTTGGAGCTTCTATTGTACAGGTTGAATAATCCCCATAACTCTTTCTGCTTTCGATTGACACTTTGTCATCTCCTCATTCCTTTTCTGCTCCTAGTTGTGGAGATTTTTCACTTCCTAGTGTAGCTGCTTCAACTCTGCGACCTTTGTGATCCTTTCTAAGCTCGGCAGCTTCTTCATGTCTGCCTTTATCGCTCTAATTTTCAAATCATCCTTCCACACATACTCCTTGATCTTCTCCATGGTCTCATCCTCTAGAAGCACTTCCCACATCGTGGAAACGGCTTGACCTACCAAAGTGCAGAGTTTTTCTCTTTGTCTTATCCTCCCAATAGCCTCAGATGTTGTTTTGGAATGCTCTTCAAGCACCTCAGGAGGTGTTCTTGATGTCTTCCTCACCTTTAACTCCTCGACCTATCTCCTTAGATCTGTATGAATATGGGACATGCGTGCTACCTTAGCGGCCGTATCAGCTTCTTCTTGGCCTTCTTTCAAGGGAAACTATGCGATTGCTTCCTTGATGGCTTCAACAAGTGTAATTTGGCTCTGTTCTCATGCCTCAATTTCCTGTTGTTCCTCTCGAAGGACGGCCTTGCACTCTTTCTCCTTCATTTTCTACTTGGTTGCCTGATGTCCAAGAGCATTCTCGTGGATCTGTATTTCGGTCGCAGCGGCATGTTGAATAGTATAGACTTCAGCTAGCATGAGTTTATAGAAATCCATCTATAGTGTCTCAAAACCATGGACAAAATTATCAAACTCGGGTGTCCCTGTCTCCATTACTTGTGCATGGATGTCTATCTTTACTGGTGGCAACAGGAGTGGTGTTTCTAACACGTCATTTGGATACACACCGTAAGTCTCAGGGTTGATTATGCTTTTAACCTCATTGATAGCCTCAATCAGTGTGTTGATATGGTCTACCATATTTTCAATCAGGCACAGCTACTTTTTAATTAGGCCCTTCATATTGGACTTTGTGACGTCTGCAATTGCTTCTGAAATCAAGCTAATTTCCTCCTCGGCTAAATTTACAGTGTGGCCATCTTGTCATCTTTGCAATTTTTGTGCCACGGCTAACGATGCTCTTTGCTCCAGGAATCTTCCTAGGATTTTTTCACATCCTCATCAGTAGGTGTGTCTTAGATTCATCATCTTTATCCTTGTTGTGCTCATTGTCATCATCGTCGGAGCTCGACGACTGATTGTCTTTCCCGTTGCCACCATCATTTCCTTCTCCATCATCTTGGTCATTGCCTTGACCATTCCCTTGGCCATTTCCATGGCCCTGGACTTGGCCATTTACTCCTTGGTTTCCTCCTTAGTCCATCTACATGTCACCTAGTACGCATCATTCCACAAGCCAATCTTGTACGACTCTGTCTACATCCGCATCAATGATCATGAACCCAACCTGGTGCACTTGCTTGTCCAGGTCCCGTCATGGCTCAAGAATAATGTTGTGGGCACCAGCCTGAAATTTTATAAACGAGATATATTTCTACACTGTCACAGCTCTTACTCTATGTGTCTTATTTATTACATTGTGTACTTCCTTGTCATGCAAAAATAACTCAATGTTATTTTCCTTCTACCGAATCTTGTCCTCCTTCTCCTCCCAGAGGTTATGATACTTTGCGCCAAGACAAAGCACTGGGACATCCAAAAAAAATATGGAAATTAAAATGAGTGGCCAGCAATAGTTTAATTTATCCTTACCATCCTCCTCCACCTGCTCTGCATCATCTATAAGCTCATTCAACAGGTATTGCGACCAATTAAAGATTACGCCCGCTGTGCACTGCTCTACGATTTCTATCGTTTCGGCAGTGCGCTTAGTGGGATGCATCTTGTGCAGTAGTTTGCAAGATAGGATTTTTGTTGCAAACCTCACTATGTTGTCCTTGATAGGGGCAATGAGGAATCCCCTACCTGCACGTTGAAGTTCATATTTGTGCTTCATCTTGGTCGTATCTCAGTTTGAACGTAGATACGGTGCAGGGTCTTATCCTACCTTTTGTATGTTGATGTATTTGTAACTTCGGAATGTATTCATCTATATTTCTTATGTATTGTAACCCGATGTTTATTCCGGGATGTGTCTGTAATGTAATTGAGTCATGTCATACCCCGATGTTTATTTCGAGAAGTTTCTATAATATAAATAAGTCATGTCAAGTCATTGTGGGTAACCCTCCTATTGGTCAAGGGTTAAATTCCTCATAGTTATGGGGCCCTAGGGTTATTAGACTATCCTAGTGAAGTTGACCCTAGGTGAGTCATTGTAAGTTGAGGCAATATTCCCCACCATGTGTTAAGGATAAACCTCCTTGTTGGTTGAAGGAGGCAAAGTCCCCATAAGTTATGGGGCACTAGGGTTATTAGACACTCCAAGAGATGTTGGCTCTAGTAAGTAATTGTTAAGTGAGGCCTACATGTTGGAGTGGGTTTCAAGTGAACGAAAGAATATAAATAGAGAGTGAACCTCTCTATTTATCACACACACACACTCACTCATTGGGGTGCAAGAGTGAGAGGAGAAGTTGCTGGGACAAGAGAGAGACTACTGCTGTCGGGAGATCATCTTTATGTTTTTGGGTTTTAATTTTGGTGTTGATTCTATCTCTGAGGAAATTGCGGGGTTTTCTCCTTTATGGTTTCCCCGACAAAAATTCTTTGTGTCTCTTGTCTCTTGTGTTTTATTGTTGTGCATGTTATTCTCTCAGTTAAAGATCCTAAGATCATAATGCTAGCTTGAATGATAAAAATCTAACATGGTATCAGAGCTAACCTGAGAAGAAGACATTGTACAGCTGTAGAAGCTAGGGCTTTTTAATTTTTGGGTCTCTCTCCATAATCCATCAGCAAACGTATGCTAGGTTGAATCTCCATTGAAGGGCGCATTTTTCTATCGAAGCGGAATTCAATTTCGAGCATTTTCAGTTTTCGATGCGGGAAATTAGGGATTCTTACGGAAGAGGAATTTTTGAGTGAGCCTAGCATAGGATTTGCCTCCTCATCAAAATAGAAGTTTAAATACCTGGATCAAGTTTCTTGGTCATATGAAACTATGGGAAAGTCAAACCCTAGTTTGACCCCGAGCTAGAAAAACCCTAAATACTAAAAATGCTAAGTTTTGGTACATTCGCTATATCCAGAGCTTGGAGAAGGATCTGGAGCTGAAACTTGTAGAGGACAAATATAAAATCTTTATTTACATTGTATCCAAAATTCTGCGTCATATTCACTATATTCTGGGAGATATGATCCCTCCAAGTTAGGGTTCCATCCTCTTCCAGAATTCATCCCTAAACAGAACATCTGGGGAGATATGCTATATATCAGGCTACATAGGTCCAAATGAAATTCTTGAAGCTGTTCCAAAAAGGGCACGGACTTTAATTTATTTTTTCTGAAGTTTTAGACTCAGAAGATGAAGCACTGACACGTGTCATTTCGTACAACTTCATTGTTCTGAACAGTCCTGTAACAGGTCACCTTGGGAAAAGAATCATAAGTCCCAATTGGTGAAACCAATTCTGATAAAACCTATGGTTTTGGAACAGGGACATGCAAGGCTACCTCATTACAAAGTTTCAGACATAGAGGAGCATTAATTTTGGAGATACCACAGAAATAGCAACAAGAATTTCTGCAGAAGAAATTGGAAAAGTAGGACTTCCTGTTCCGGGAGCTTCCCTCCACTGTTTTTAGAAAAGGAGTACATTGGACAGCTCAAATTGAAGAGATATATCTTTCTATCCAATCATATCTAAAATATTCCAAGTTTTGAAAATTAAGGTTTCTCTGACAAACCCTAGATCAGCCAGCTCCGGAACCAAAACGGACACCTCAAATCGATAAGATCTAATCTGTTGCTATTTTCATTTGAGGTTCTCATTTCAAAGTGATCTATCACATCATCTTGATGATAAGATTGGTGAATTTGAAAACTAACAAGCATGGAAGTATTTGATCTCTTTGAAGAAAATGAATTGGACACCTACATGAGTAAAGAAGTTTCAGTTCCAGAGGGAGATGAGGCTAAAAGCCTTACACAAGAAGAACTTGGTCAAGGCCAAGAATATCATTGTTGATTCAATCATGGATCACCTTATACCACAAGTTTCTTCCCTAAATACGCCGAATATGTTTGATTCCTTGACCAATATATTTTAAAGGAAGAACATACATCGGAATATGACCTTAAGAAACCAGTTGAAGAATGTGAAGATCCAGAATGCAGAGACCATACAGTCATTCTTTACAAGGGTAGCTCAAATCAAAGAACAACTTGAAGCAGTAAAAGAAGAAGTGAAGAATGCAGAAGTGGTGATATCCATGTTGAATGGCCTCTCGGGATCATGGGATTCATTCATTCAAAGAATGTGTTCCAGAAGGAAGTGATTACTTTTAGTAGACTCTGGGAAGAGAACACACAAGAAGAAGAAGCTCAATAAGAAAAGATGGGAGCAACTGAAGATCAATCTCTTACCATCCAAAGAAGATCCCTCAAGCGATGAGGAACATGAAGAACTCAACTATTGAAGAACCTCTTATCCATCTTAGCATTTGGATAAGAAACGATGCCATTATGAATGAATAAGACGATGAAGCTGAAGGCTCAAGAAGGAGTTTACCCATGAAACAAATAAAGATAAGTATTCAATTGTCATTTCATGATATTGTTTTGTTATGCATTTGTTTATATTCAGTTAATGTATTATGCATGATAGAATGTATACATTAATGACAGTATACTACTAATCTGCATGTGATGGGTAAGTATCTCATGATGCTATACAACTCTCCATTGCTACTTATCTAGAATGAAACCGCTTTGCTGACATATTGGATTAGTGCACAATCTCAATGTTGTCCTAGTAGAGATTGAAGGCATCTTGAAAAGTTTCCGTGAGATGTGGATGAACGTTGTATTGGCTAAAGTAGTTGCATGATCATATATTTATGCATAAGAACTTGCTAGTATGAATATTCCTTATGAAATATTTCTAACCATAAAACTAATGCATTTGACTTGTAGGAAAGATCGCATACATAATCGCCTACAAGCAAAGAAGGATGATACTTGTTCCAAAGAACAAGTGACGACAGTTCAAGATGAAGAATAATATGATGAATGCAGTGACATCATTGATGTAGAACCTTCCAGGTATGAAGAAGTAACCAAGAAGAAAGGGAAGACCAATTCAAGAAGAATGATGTCTAGGATGCAGTATCAATACGTGAAGGGAAATTCGTAGTTCCATCATGCAATAGATGGAAACATCATAGGATACAAAGCAAGATTCAAAGAGACATTTTCAACCAATGGGAGTTGAGACACATGATAGTCATAATCATGTGTGCAAATGAAAGAAGACCTTGTACAATATCAGAAGACACCCATGGGATAACACATACATGAGGAGCTTGATGAAGATCTAAACCTTTGCTACAAGGTTGATAGAGGATGACAAGCTCACAGATGGGTGTGAGATGAACTTTTGAAAAAGTTCAAGATAAAGGATCTTGGTATCCAGTGATCCTAGATGGATACATAGAATATTAGTTGCAGAGGAAGCTACTTGTCACTCCAGTACATAATGTTTCAGTGCATAGAGTACGAAATGCAGAGGGAGTATGATGCTTCAGAGGGAGTGACTGCAGAAGATCCTAAGGTTTGACATGGTACAACAGGATGGAAAGATTACTTATGACTCTAGGCTTTACTGAGAGTAAAGTGGATTCCAACATTTGCTTCAAGGTTTAAGGTGGAAGACCAGTGATGCTCCTGTTATGTGTCGATGCACTATTTTTTAGGCATGGAGGTGTGGACAAGGGAAGTATGCAGTAGAGATCCTGAAGAGGCTTGGGATGATGGACTGCAAGGCCATAACCACACCTATGGCATCGAACATGAAGCTATTGAGTGATGCTTCATCAGAGACAGTTGATGCCATGATGTATTGTCAGTTGATGTACCTGACAAATACGAGACTAGATATTTGCTTTGCTGTGAACACATTGAGACATGTTCACTTGATGGTTGCAAAGGGTACAGTTGATTATGGGCTCAAGTATGAGGCGAATCAAAAGATTAACCTAGAATTTTATGGTAGGTAGAGCACTTCAGGGTGTTGCTTTAGTATGGGATCAAGTGTGATCTCTTGGTTTAGCAAGAAGCAATCCTATGTGGCACTGATTATAGCTGAAGCAGAGTATGTCGCAGCTTGTTCAGCTAGTTGTGAGGCAATATGGCTACGAAAGCTACTGTCTGATTTATTTGATCTCCAAATGGATGCTACTTGTATACATTGTGACAACCAGAGTTGCATGAAGTTGTCAGAGAATCTAGTGTTTCATGACAAGTCAAAGCATATCGAGATCAAGTATCACTATATCAGGGATATGGTGCAGAGGGGAGTAGTGAAGCTCCAGTATGTTGCGACGGAGGAACATATAGTTGATGTGTTGATGAAGCCATTGGCTAGGGTGAAGTTCGAGTACTTCAAGGAGAAGCTTGGTGTTCTCCAGATCGAGGTTCGTTCCAAGGGGAAATGATGAGACCTAGAGCAATTCTGACATGGTGAGAGGATTGGTTCCTTCCATGGTCAGATGTAATGGCTGAGCCATTCTATCATGGTGAGAGGATTGGTTCCTTCCATGTCAGATATGAATGCTGATCCATTCTGATGTGACTGTAGGATTGGTTCCTACATGATCAAATATAAGTGTTGAATGCTATTCTTGGAATGGAGGCACCTGGTCAGTTACCAGGAATACTCAGTGTGGGACTGAGAGCCATTCTAACGAGTAGGTTAGATGTAAGGGCTAAGCCATTCTGTCATGGTTAAAGGATTAGGTTCCTTCCATGTTAGATATAAGTGCTGGCCATTCTGACAAGTAGGTTAGATGTAAGAGAAACTGCCATTCTCTAGGAGAATGGAGGCACTTGGTCAGTTACCAGGTAGCTCAGTCTGGGACTAGGGGCCATTATGATATGACTTCAGGATTGATTCCTACAAGATTAGATGTGAGTGCACACCTTTTCGAACATGCATGTTGGAATGGTTCCACGTATGTGTTGAATGTAAGTGCAAAGACTTTCTTGATCATTGGTTGAACAGATGTAAGTGTTGAGCCTTTCTTGATCATTGGTTGAACAGATCTAAGCGTTGTGCCTTTCCTGGTGATTGGTTGACTGGATGTAAGTGCAAGAGCCTTTGTGACATTGGTTGTCAGATGTAAGTGTAGAGCCTTTTGGCATGGAGGATTGGTTCCTCGCATGGCTAAGTGTAAGTGTTGGGCCATTCCGATCATTGGTTGAATGGATGTGAGTGTTGGGCCTTTCTGACAAGGTTGTGGGATATGTTACCACATGGTCAGATGTGAGTGTTGGGAATTTCCTTTCTGATATGATTATAGGATTGGTTCCTACATGATAATATGTAAGTGTTTGGCGGGCCATTCTGACTTAAGTGTCAAATATAAGCGATGAAGAAGACCTACATGGTGGCTAGGCCTACATCTAGCATGAAAAAGGGCTGGCTCTATAGAACTTCCTATGACGAGAAGAATCAAGAGATAGCACCTGCGATGATGATCCAGCAGAGATGTTCCAAAACCAGAGATGATCCAGATCGAGTGATGATCCAGATCCAGATCGAGTGATGATCCAGATCCAGTGATGATGATCCAGATCGAGTGATGATCCAGATCCAGTGATGATGATCCAGATCGAGTGGTGATCCAAATCCGATGATGAAGATGACTTGAAGATGAAGATGAATTGAAGATGGAGATGACTTGAAGTTGAAGTTGACGAGGACTCGATGATGATCCAGATGATACAGAGAAGATGACTTGTACTGATAAATTGTGTCGAGAGAATACATTCCTAGTTAAGAGGGAGTGTTGATGTATTTGTAACTTTGGAATGTATTCATTCGTATTTCTTTTGTATTGTAACCCAATGTTTATTCCAAGATGTGTCTGTAACGTAATTGAGTCATGTCATACCTCGATGTTTATTCCGGGAAGTTTCTATAATATAAATAAGTCATGTCAAGTCATTATGGGTAACCCTCCTATTGATCAAGGGTTAGAGTCCCCACAGTTATGGGGCCCTACGGTTATTAGACTATCCTAGTGAAGTCGACCCTAGGTGAGTCATTGTAAGTCGGGGCAACAGTCCCCACCATTATGTTAAGGATAAACCTCCTTGTTGGTTGAAGGAGGCAAAGTCCCCACAAGTTGTGGGGCACTAAAGTTATTAGACACTCCTAGAGATGTCGGCTGTAGTAAGTAATTGTTAAGTGAGGCTGACATGTTGGAGTGGGTTTCAAGTGAAAGAAAGAATATAAATAGAGAGTGAGCCTCTTTATTTATCACACACACACTCACTTATTGGAGCGCAAGAGTGAGAGGAGAAGTTGCTGGGACAAGAGAGAGACTACTGCTGTCAGGAGATCATCTTTATGTTTTTGGGTTTTACTTTTGGTGTTGATTCTATCTCTGAGGAAGTTGCAGGGTTTTCTCCTTTATGGTTTCCCCGAGGAAACTTCTTTGTGTCTCTTTTCTCTAGTGTTTTATTGTTTTGCATGTTATTCTCTCAGTTAAATATCCTAAGATCATAATGCTAGCTTGAATGATAAAAATTTAACATTGTAGATCCGTTAGCGACGAGATGAGCTCAATGTCAATAGGGTAGGGTTGATCGAGCCATAAATATCCTCTGTGAAAACACATGAGGATTTTTTGCACATATGTAGTTACTTGCATGCTATGATCAAAGTGCAGCATGAGAAGCAAGTTTAGCAAACCCGCGTTGTCGACAGCGCTGACCCACTCCATTGGTACTATGAGCTAGGGCTCAAGAGGTATGGATGGATGCATTGGCACGTAATTTTTCCTTTCTAAACCCACCTACTTGCGGGTATCCACATCCTCAAACTACAGGTTAGCCAGCTTCGGTAGTATATCCATCTGCAGGGGTACACCAGTAGGGATTTGTGGTGTCACCAAGGAGGAGCGTGCTTTCGATGGAAGCTTCACTTTTGGCACTCTTCCCTCCTCAGTAAAACATAATGTGGAAATGGGTTCTACTCTTCGATGCTTGTGCCTACATCTCTGCGTGGTGGTGAGTCTGGTGCGTCCTCCCTAGGCATGTCCTCAATAGCCATATCCATAGTGGCCTTAGCCTTACGCATCTTAGATATATTTGGCCTTGATGATTTTGGAATCTCTTTCGATAGCATGACCAGTCGTGGACCTGCAACTAGTGTATTTTGAACTAGTTTCGGCATGGGGCCCAAACTAGAGGCTGGAATAAGGGGTGAACCTGTCGTAGGATTTGTCTCCTGCCTTGGTCATGCCATCATTTCTAATTCTTGTTCTTTCTACTACACCTCTAGAGATGCAATTTCTTCATCGATCGGACATGGTGAGGCGATAGTCACGTTATATTCCTGACTGGCACTTGAAATATAAATAACCATTAGCTTCGGCTCTCTCACTCACAAGATCTGGTTCTATCTTATTCTCTCTGTGCACATAAAAGAATTATTGTCACTCAAGCCTCATATTTATAGGGATGTGCCCATCCTGTATGCAATTATTTGATGGTAGATCAACGTCTTATTGATCACAGGGGCTTCTCGTTCGACACATTCCACATCAATTTGCCTACTCGAGTTCTGAGTTATACCTGTCAGGATAGTTCTAGAAGTTATGACGGAGACGACTGATGGGGCCAAAAATCACATCATCATTCTTCTTGGACTCATCAAATTAATGATGCTTCACTGACATAACCCCCTATATCTTTTCAAGTATCCGGGATTTAATGACGGCTAGTTGTCATTCCCGCTCTTTGCAATGATTTTCCTGATTTCGTCATAGATATGCGATAGAACAAATTCCTTTCATTTTTTTCTCTTTATTATATATATATATATATATATATATATTCATAGCACAACCGTACCCAGGAATGTTGTGACCATCATAGTAAGGTTTCAAGCGACTTTCGTTTACCATTCCTGCGATGTATGTTCCATCTAGGTTCTGTAATTTCATTGTGCCTGCATCATTGATATGTGCGATCATATATGGCCCTATCCAATGTGTCTTAATTTTACATGGATGTTTGAAGAATTTACTGTCATACAGCAAAACAAGTCCTCCGACTTTGAATGGCTTAATCCTAATATGGCGATCATGCCATGCTTTCTGCCTTTTCTTCTATATGTTTTGATGGAATCCTATGACGAAGCGTTCCTCTTCCATTTGAGCGAGCTGTGACAACCTTTGCTCGACAGCATATCCATTAGTCATTTCTATCAGCACGGAAATTCTTAGGCTTGACACAATGTACTCCATTGGCACAACAGTTTCTTGTCCAGACACCAGTTTGAATGGGGTGTTCCCTATCAGTCACTTGCAATTTGTCTGGTATTCCCATTGCATATTTGAAACTTTCTAATCCCAGTCATCTCGGTGCACATTGCACACTTTGGTTAAGGCATTCTCCAAAATCTTGTTGAAGGATTCAACCGTTCAATTCGTTTGAGGATGATAGGGTGTTGTCTTTTTATGCTGAATCTGGAACTCTGCAATAAGCTTAGAAATCATTTTGTTAACAAAATGCGTACCCTGGTCACTAAGAAGAATTTTTGGATAGCCAAATATGGTCACCACATTCTCAAATAAAAATGTTGGTGCATTCGTAGTGGTACAATATTTAACAGGTGTGGCCTTGGCCCATCTAGTTAAATAGTATTCCGTAGTAATAATGTAGCACGTGCCAATCCTCTTCCCTGGTGGACTGATCGGTCCAACAAAATAAGCATCCCACTTGTCAATTGCTTGAAGGGTTATCTGCCGTGCAAGAGGCATCTTGTCGTGGCGCGATGATTTTCCTGTTCTCTGGCAAATATCACAATGCTGGAAGAAGCTCTTAGTATCCATATGTATAGTTGGACACCATAGTCCTGCTTGCAATATATTGCGTACAATTTCCTTCCAGCATAGTGTCCTCCTGAAACATTGGTATGTTCTTCACTCATTACCCACTATCGTTCATAGTAAAAAATGCAGCGTCTCAATATTTCATTTGCGCTCAGCTTGTATAAGTGTCCTGTAATCAACATATAATCAGTGGCTCTTACAAACAGATGTTTCTTCTACATAGTGCTAAACCTTTCAGGTGCATAGTATGTACTCAAGAAGTGGATGATAGTGTTAAAATCCTTATTCTGATCCTCCATCATGGTCACTTCAAACAATTGTGCTTCGGGCAAGTTATCCTCCATACTAGTTGGTTCTTCACCACTTTCTATCCTCGATAGGTGATCAGGTCCTACATTCAGTCGAGTCAGGTTTAACAATGAATTCAAAGTTAAATTCCTGAAATAGGAGAAGCCATCGACAGATATTCCCCCCAACATTGGCTTGTTGACAAGGTATTTCAATGTCGAATGATCAGTGTACATTTTGGAATTTCCACCCAACAAATAGTGTCGAAAATTCTACAGCACGTATACCATGGCGAGTCCTTCTCTCTCAATCATTGTGTAATGTTTCTTTGTTTTTAACAGTTTTCTGCTAGCAAAATAAATAGGGTGGTCAAGCGTACCCTCACCTGGTTGCATCTAGACTATGTCGAGCGCAACAGATGACGCGTCAATATGAATGTGGAACTCCTTCTTCCAGTCTGGAAATACAAGTATTGGCGTAGTGGCCATCTTGTTCTTTAATTTATCCAATATTTCCTGACAAGTCTCCATCCACTGAAACGTTGCATCTTTATTTAATAGTTTCTCCATGGGTGCATTTATCTCTGCATATCCTTTGGTGAACTTTCTGTAGTAGCATATGTGTCCTAGCACTGATCTAAGTTGCGTGACTAGTGTAGGAGGTGGTAAGTCAAGGATAATCGCAACTTTTATTGGGTCGGATAATATTCCATTGTGACACATGACATGACCCAGCAGCACACCAAATGGTGCGCAAAAAATACAATTCTTGGAATTTAAGCGATCTGATACTGGAGACAACAGCCCAGCATCATGCGCAACTCTCAAGATGGTCTCTTACTAGACCAAACACAATCCAGTCATCAAAGTAAACATCAAATCATTTATGTATGAAATATTTAAAAGCAGAAACTACTATTCTAGAAAAAATAGCAGGTGCATTCTTCATTCCAAAGGGCATTACCGTATACTAGTAGCATCCCCATTCGGTGACGAAGGTCATTTTGTAGCAATCCTCCTTTGTGATTATAACTTGATGATAGCCATAGAATTCATATGTGAATGAATACATCTCTTACCCTCCAATACTTTCAAGTACTTCATCTGTAAATGGTGTTAGCAATGGATCATGCAGGCATGCGTCGTTCAACTTCCTTATGTCAACACAGATCCTGACTTCTCCTATTTTCTTCTTATCATGTATCACTATAGGGATGATCCATTTTGATTCCTCAATAATTTCAATGATTCCTGCGTTGAGCAATTGATCCAATTCTGCTTTTACCTTCTCTTTATACCTTGGATTCAACCTATAAGGTCGCTGCTTGACTGGTTTAGCATCTGGTTTTAGGGATATTTTCATATCCCCTAGGTCACCAACTATTCCCTTCATCTCTGAGAAATTGGTAGGAAATAGGTCCTGAAACTCATGTAGCAATTATGTGATCTTCGATACCGTCTCATCATCCCAATGATCTCCTATATTGGTGAACTTCGGGTTCTCCGATGAGCCAATGCTTACTTTCTTGATTTTCAGCGACTTGAGGAACTGGTCATTGGAAAGACCACTTCCTTCAACTTCACAAGTACCCTCCAACTCTAGTATGTTTATATTAGTTGGATAATCATCTAGTTCTCTAGCTAGGTTGTAACAAGCCATCCATTGCTAGATAGTTGCACTGTAGTGATGGGAACTTGCCACTTCGATAGGGATTTCTACAAATATTCTCTCCCTGATTGTCTGAAGCGCAGCATCTACTGTAGGTTTCTCATTAGAAAATTCAAATGTGTGCATGAACTTCTTAGCTATTGCTTCCCAATCCTAAGTTTATTGTCGCAATTCTATAGATGTATACCAGCTTATGTGTGTCATTTCCAATGTATGAATGAAATTATGGGCCCATTCTGGTCGCAGGTATTTTGCAAATGCTATACGACACTAATTAATGTGCTTGACAGGGTTCGACAGCCCTGTGTATTTCTGATCCACGATGGTGACTTCTTCTTTGAATATAAATTCCAGCAATATTCTTCATTGTGGCCATTCCGATATGGATTTCTTGTGTGTACCCCACCATTTGGTTGGCGTAGCCTTCAATACATAGTTCAATGTAGACAAGCATTGTGGTTCTATTACAAGTCCTTAAAACTCGTTGAGGAAGGTTTCAAGATTAGGTAACACCTCATATGTGGGTAACTGCCTCAACTGATTCTCCACCCGTCGCACTAACCGGGTAACTCTAGTGCATCTCCTCATAGAGACTTCATGTAATCTATTTTTCCAGTTCTCTAAGGCCTCTCCTGAGTCGGATGTGCAGGAACTAGCACTCTTCCAGTTCAGGTTTCAAACCATTGTTGGGTTGATGTAATCTTCTTGTAAGGCAGTGACAATGTAGATCTGATCGAGATAATCACCATGTCCCTCATTGTAGACAGGTTCGACATATCTTTGTCCCTCTAATGGATCAATGGGTGACACTACCCCATATCATCATCCTCAAATGATAGAATCCTTTTCTTAAAATTTATAATGGTCTGATTATATATGGCCCAATATATCTCCAGAAGCACGGGATATGGGTTCATGTCATCGACAATTTTAATGACTTCAAATTCTGCAAATATGCGCAGCCCCTCGATGTCGATAGGGACTTGACTCAACCTACCAATTGGTAGGAACTTCGCCTGATTTGCAAGTTGCAACTGGATAGGAGACCAGTCCAAGCATGGCTTTCCCATGCTCTCCCAGGTCTATCACATCAAAATATTGGCATCTGACCCTAGATCTGAAATAATGTAATCCATGTCATAATCCCCTATCTGCGCAGGAATTCTTAACTCATGAAATGTTTTGAATTTCTTCTTGACATGGTTAACCTTCCTTCTAAGTTGCGGCTATTCTGGGGTTTCTTCTATCAGTACGTGTAGTTCTGTGATAGAATCTTTATCTTGAATTAGTGCTAAGCAAGTTGACAGAAACGACTTGAGCTTCCTAACCTTTTTTGAGTTCTGCTTCTGGAATAGCTATTGGAAGCGTTCAGGCATCTCCCTAACTTCAGCTGATGTCGAAGATTCTTCTTGATCCACAAACTCTATTCGCACATCCAAAAATACTTGATTCTTCTTTTGAACATCGAATGAGGCTTTATTTTGCATTGTGGATTGCACATGTGGTTGTGGTTGCGGTTGTTCTGGTGGTATATCCTGATCAGCTACGGTTGCAGCACCTCCTCATGTTACAACAACAATGCTCGGCTCTCTCAGCTTAGTAGCAATCATTTGAACATTTAATCTAGGATTTGGATTCAGATTCAGATTCTGCACAGGGTTAGGACTAGCGATGGTCTGAGCTTGCCACTTCGCAACCAACTAAGGACATTGATCCACATTATGGTCCTGCACTTTACAATATGAGCATGTCTTTACAGGCTCTTCGCAATCTCTAGCATAATGTCCCAATTGTCCACAGTTATAGCATGTAACTTGACCTCTTCCTCTACCAAATCCTCCTCCTCCTCTACCTATGAAGTTTCCACCCTCCCTTCCCTGAGGGTGTGGTTGCTGTGGTGGGTATTGATTCTACTGGTATTGTGGTTGATATTGGTTCTGTGGTGCATACTGAGGTTGATACTAGTTCTGATACTAATTGTGTGGGACAAGCACAGGTTGGTAGTGCACTTGTGCCTATTCAGCCTGAACCTTCCCATCATTCTTCATCAAGTAGGTGTCTACTGTATTTTCCTTCAAGAGTTGCTATGCTCTACAATCCTTCTCTTCATGCCCTACTGACTTACAAAATTTACAGAAAAGGCTTGCTGGGGTACTTAGAATATTTTTCAATTATAGACACTCCTCGTTGTGGTGTCCTCTAGTCTGGCATATGTGGAACCAGGGTAGTCAATGGGAACTCAATGGGTTAGGTGCACCCGATGAGATTTAGTTCATGTAGGATGGACAATTATCCTTGGTGTGTCCATCCGTTCTGCATTTTGTACACCATAAATATTCTTGGGATTCCTTTCCCTTCTTGATATCTTGAAGCTGTATCGTCAGATTATCCAGCTGCGACTGAATCTGCACCATTCCTGCGGCACCATATTTGATTAGTGAGGCTTCCAGCTTCATTGCTAATTATAGCGCTTATGTCTGCGATTCAATCTTTTGTTGCATTAATGGCCCTTGGATGTGTGGTAATAGCATGGCAATAAACCACTATTTATGTTGCACATCCAAAAATTGGAAGCTTACTTTAGCCATCAAAGTTTTAAACCGTCGATCAAAGTCCCATACAGATTCTGCCAATGATTGTTTTATCTCCTTGATATCGGTGATACACTCCGACTCGGATTTAGGTTTTCTGAACTCACATATCATCACGAGTTAGATTTCTTCAAGGGTATTCTATGGTGTTCTTGGAAGTACTACGTAGAACTTCATGTTAGATTTTTATCATTCAAGCTAGCATTATGATATTAGGATCTTTAACTGAGAGAATAACATGCACAACAATAAACACAAGAGACAAGAGACACAAAGAATTTTCCTCGGGGAAACCATAAAGGAGAAAACCCGGCAACTTCCTCAGAGATAGAATCAGCACCAAAATTAAAACCCAAAAACATAAAGATGATCTCCCGACAGCAATAGTCTCATTCTTTGATCCCGTCTTCTTCTCTCTCACTCATGCACCCCAGTGAGTGAGTGTGTGTGTGATAAATAGAGAGGCTCACTCTCTATTTATAATCATTCATTCACTTAATGTCCACTCCAACATGTCGGCCTCACTTAATAATTACTTACTAGAGTTGACATCTCTAGGAGAGTCTAATAACCCTAGTACCCCACAACTTGTGGGGACTTTTCCCCTCCGACTATCAAGGAGGGTTATCCTTAACGCAACAGTGGGGACTATTTCCCCGACTTACAATAACTCACCTAGGGTCGACTTCTCTAGGATGATCTAATAACCCTAGGGCCCCACAACTGCGGGGACTTTAACCCTTGAACAATAGGAGGGTTACCCACAATGACTTGACATGAGTTGTTTACATTATTGAATCTCTCGATAGGCACATCGGGGCATGACATGACTTTAATACATTACAGACACTTCCCAAAATAAACATTGGGGTACAATACATAAGATATACAGGTGAATACGTTCTGAAGTTACAAATACATCAACACTCCCTCTTAACTAGGAAGGTATTCTCTTGACACAATTTATCAGCACTAGTCTTCTTCTCTGTATTAATTGGATTCTTCATCTTCAAGTAATCTTCATCTTCAATTCATCTTCATCACTGGATCTGGATCACCACTTGATCTGGATCATCATCACTAGATCTGGATCATCACTCGATCTGGATCATCTCGAGGACATCATCAGTGGATCTGGATCATCATCACAGGTGCTATATCTTGATTCTTCTCGCCACAGGAAGTTCTACAAAGCCAGCCCTTTTTCATTCTGGTTGTAGGCCTATCCTCCATGTAGGTATTCATCGATAAAGCCAGCCCTTTTTCATGCTAAATGCACATCTACAGAGCCAATCCTTTTTCATACTAGATGTATCATCATAGAGCTAGTCCTTTTTCATACTAGATGTGGCATCTACACAGAGCCAGTCCTTTTTCATACTGGATGTGTCATCACAGAGCTAGTCCTTTTTCATACTAGATGTGGGATCTACACAGAGCCATTCCTTTTTCATACTGGATGTGTCTTCACAGAGATAGTCCTTTTTCATACCAGATGTGGGATATACACAGAGCCAATCCTTTTTCATACTGGATGTGTCTTCACAGAGCTAGTCCTTTTTCATACTAGATGTGGGATCTACACAGATCTAGTCCTTTTTCATACTAGATGTGTCTTCATAGAGCTAGTCCTTTTTCATAATAGATGTGGGATCTACACAGAGCTAGTCCTTTTTCATACTAGATGTGTCTTCATATAGCCAGCCCTTTTTCATGCTATATGTGGGAGCTACACAGAGCTAGTCCTTTTTCATACTAGATGTGTCTTCACAAAGCCAACCCTTTTTCATGCTGGATGTGGGATCATTATATACATCTGAAAATGGAAGGAACCAATCCTCTCACCATGTCACAGCTCTTACATATGACCATGGAAGGAACCAATCCTCTCACCATGTCAGGCAGGCGCAGCACTTACATCTGACCATGGAAGGAACCAATCCTCTCACAATGTCAAAAAGGCAGACGGACTCATCACTTCCTCTTGGAAGGAACCTTGATTTGAAGAACACCACGCTTCTCCCTGAAGTACTCATACTTTACTCTGGCCATTTCTAGCATAGAATCACATCAGGGATGATTATGTCCAAGGATAACCTACAAGCTTCGCTAGGACTATTACATCTGAGGACAACCTACAGGACCGTTTACGTCTGAGCAACCTACGAGCTTTGCTAGGATTTATGTTTAGACAACCTGTCTTACCAGCTATGGTAGAACTCCCTCTTTCGAGATATCTCTATCTGGATCACAAACTGGAGCTCCATTGCTCCTCTCTGCATCATACCAAAATGCAAGTCAGATCAATCAAATCAACTAGTAGTTTCAAAAGAAACATACTACCTCCCAAATCACAAGTGGCAATATATTTTTCCTCGACTGTACTCGGCGCCATGCAGGACTCCATCCTATCAAACCAATAGATCACACCTGATCTCATACTAAATTAGCACCTTGAAGTGCTCTTCTTATCAATGGAAATTCCTGCCCAATACGATTCCACATAACCCTCCAGGTTAATCTTCTGATTCGTATCATACTTGAGCCCATACTCAACTATACCCTTGCAACCATCAAGTGAACATGTCTCAATGTGTTCACAACAAAGCAAATATCGGTTCTTGTATCCATTAGATACATTAAGGAACAAATCATCTGACGATACATCATGGCATCAACCGAATCTGATGAAGCAACACTCAATAGCTTCAGGTTCGATGCCATAGGTGTGGTCATGGCCTTGCAGTCCATCATCCTGAACCTCTTCAGGATCTCTACTGCATACTTCCCTTGTCCCAGGAATATTCTGCCACACCTCAATGCCATCATATCCAAGTCCTTCATCTCGAACTCGACAGCAAGTCTCCTTCTTGCAACTTTAATTAGTTCCTCTTTTTTGTCAAGTCATCAACATATAACAAGAGCATCATTGGTCTTCCATATTCAACCTTGAAGCAAAGTTTGGAATCTGTTTTACTCTCAGTAAATCCAAGATTCATCAATAATCTGTCCATGTTGTCGTACCATGTCGAACCTCAGGATATTCTACAGTCACTCCCTCTTAAGCGAAGCATCATTCTCCCTTTGTCTTTCATACTCTATGCACTAAAACATTCTGTACCGGAGTGACAAGTAGCTTCCTCTGCTACTAATATTCTATGTATCCATCTAGGATCACTGGATACCAATATCCTCTATCTTGAACTTTTTCAAAAGTTCTTCTCGCACCTATCTGTGAGCTTGTCATATTGTTCAAGCTCCTCATGTATGTATTATCCCATGGGTGTCTTCTGAGCTCGTACAAGGCCTTCTTTCACATGATTTTTCCTATCATGTGTCTTAACTTCTAGTGGCTACAAATGTCTCTTCGTAGTCTATGCCTTCTTTTCATGAGAATCCTCGTACTATGAATCTTTCCTGGTATCCCATGATTTTTGATGTTTCTATCTACTGTATGATGGAACTGTGAACTTCCCTTCACATATCAATGCTGCATCCTAGAAATCATTCTTCTTGAACTAGTGTTTCATTTATTCTTGGTTACTTCTTCATAGATGGAAGGTTTTGTATCAATTATGTCGCTGCATTCATCATATTATTCTTCATCTTGAACTGTGATCACTTGTTCTTCAGAACAAGTCTCATCCTTCTTTGCTTGTAGGCGATTTTATGCGATCTTTCCTACAAATCAAATGCATTAGTTGTATGGTTAGAAACATTTCATAAGGAATATTCATAATGGAAAATTCGTATGCATAAATATATGATCATGCAACTATTTTAGCCAATACAACATTCATCCATATCTCACGGAAACTTTTCTAGATGCCTTCCATCTCTACCAGGACAACATTGATATTGTGCACTAATCCAATATGTCAACAAATAGGTTTCATTCTATATAAGTAGCAATGGAGAGTTGTATAGCACCATGAGCTACTTACCCATCACATGCATATTAGTAGTATATTGTCATTAATGCAAACATTCTATTATGCATAATACTTCAACTGAATATAAACAAATGCATAACAAAACAATATCATGAAATGTCAATTCAATACTTATCTTTATTTGTTTCATGGGTAGACTCCTTCTTGAGCCTTTAGCTTTATCATCTGCTTCATTCATAATAGCATTGTTTCTTATCCAAATGCTAAGATGGATAAGAGGTTCTTGAAGAGTTGAGTTCTTCATATTCCTCATCGCTTTAGGTATCTTCTTTGAATCATTAAATCTTTATCTTCAGTTGCTCCCATCTTCTTTTCTCTTATTATGAGTTGAGCATCTTCTTATGTGTGCTATTCCTGGAGTCTTTCTAAAAGTAATCACTTCCTTCTGGCACACATTCCTTGCATGAATGAATCCCATGATCTTGGGAGGTCATTCAAGGTGGCTATCACCACTTCTGCATTCTCCACTTCTTCTTCTACTACTACAATTTGTTCTTTGATGTGAGAGACCCTCGTAAAGTATGACTGTATGGTCTCTGCATTCTGGATCTTCACATTCTTCAACTATTTTCTCAAAGTCATATTCTGATTTATGTTCTTCCCTTCAAATAGCTTGCTCAAGGAATCAAACATATCTTCAGGTGTCTTTAGGGAAGACACTTGTCGTATAAGGTGATTCGTGATTGAATCAGCAATGATCTTCTTGGCCTTGACCAAGTTCTTCTTGTCTAAGGCTTCTAGCCTCATCTCCCTATGGAACTGGAACCTCTCTTCTTATGTAGGTGTCCAATTCATTTTCTTCATAGGGATCATATAATTCCATGCTTGGAAGTTGTCAACTTCGCCAAGCTTATCATCAATTTGATGTGATAGATCACTTTTGAAATGAGAACCTTAAATGAAAATAGCAAAGGATTTGATCTTACCAATTTGAGGTGTCCGTCCTGGTTCCGGAGCTGGTTGATCTAGGGTTTGTCAGAGAAACCCTAATTTTCAAAACATGGAATCTTTTAGATCTAATTGGATAGAAATATAGACCTCTTCAAGGCAAGCTTTCCAATGTACTCCTTTTCTAAAAACAGTGGAGAGAATCTCCTGAAACAGGAAACCCTAGTTTTCCAATTTATTCTGTAGAAATGCCTGATACTATTTCTGTGGTATCTCCAAAATTAATGCTCCTCTATGTCTAAAACTTCTCACTAAGGTATCCTCACTTGTCCCTCTTCCCAAACTACAGGTTTCATCAGAATTGGTTTCACCAATTGGGACTTATGATCATTTTCCCAAGGTGACCTGTTTCATTCCTATTCAGAATAGTGCAGTTGTATGGACTGCCATGTGTCCCTGTTTCATCTTCTGGGTCTCAAAAATGTACCACATAAATTACAGTATGTTCCCTTTATGGAACATCTCCAGAAATTTCATTTGGACCTTTGTAGCCCAAGATATAGAAATTCTCCCCAGGTGTTCTGTTTAGGGATGAATCCTGGAAGAGGCTAGAACCCTAACTTGGAGGCATAATATCTCCTAGAATATGGATAATTTGAGGCAGAAGTTTGGACACAGTCTAAATAAGGATTTTTATCTTCAACTTGTGAAATTTTCAGCTCATGATCCCTCTCCAATCTCGAGAAATAGTAAATGTACCAAAACGTATCACTTTTAGTATTTTAGGGTTTTTCCAACTCGGGGTCAAACTAGGGTTTGACTTTCCTGGAGTTATACCCAACCAAAAATATTGACCCAGGTCTCTAAACTTCGATTTTGATGAGGATAGAAATCCTATTCTAGGCTCACTCAAAAATTTCTCTTCTGTAAGAAGCCCTAATTTCCCGCACTAAAAACTAGAAATGCTCGGAATCAAATTTTGCTTTGACAAAAAGATGCACCCTTTAATGGAGAGTCGGCCTAGCATACGTTTGTTGATGGATTGTGGAGAGAGACCCAAAAATTAAGAAGCCCTAGCTTATGCATCTACACAATGTCTTCTTCTCAGGTTAGCTCTGATACCATGTTATATTTTTATAATTCAAGCTAGCATTATGATCTTAGGATCTTTAATTGAGAGAATAACATGCACGGCAATAAACACAAGAGACAAGAGACACAAATAATTTTCCTTGGGGAAACCATAAAGGAGAAAACCCCACAACTTCCTCAGAGATAGAATCAGCACCAAAATTAAAACCCAAAAACATAAATATGATCTCCCAACAGCAATAGGCTCATTCTCTGATCCCATCTTCTTCTCTCTCACTCATGCACCCCAGTGAGTGAGTGTGTGTGTGATAAATAGAGAGGCTCACTCTCTATTTATATTCTTTCGTTCACTTAATGTCCACTCCAACATGTCAGCCTCACTTAATAATTACTTACTAGAGCCAACATCTCTAGGAGAGTCTAATAACCCTAGTGCCCCACAACTTGTGGGGACTTTTCCCCTCCGACCAACAAGGAGGGTTATCCTTAACACAATGGTGGGGACTATTGCCCCGACTTACAATAACTCACCTGGATTCGAATTCTCTAAGATAGTCTAATAACCCTAGGGCCCCACAATTGTCAGTACTTTGACCCTTGAACAATAGGAGGGTTACCCACAATGACTTGACATGACTTGTTTACATTATTGAATCTTTCGATAGGCACATCAGGGAATGACATGACTTTAATACATTACAGACACTTCCTGGAATAAAAATCGGGGTACAATACATAATTTATACAGGTGAATACATTCTGAAGTTACAAATACATCAACACTTCATAAACCAGTCTAGCCCGTGACCCCTCAAATTCATGATCACCTGTGCTCTCTTTATGTCCACACTATGAACTAGCAAAACCATCCAAACGACTTCGCAAAGGAACCAATGTTGTTCTGGATCTTCTGCTCCATTCCCATTAAATGTGGGTAATATAATATTTTCCCCATCCATTGATTTGGAGTCGAGGTTTTATGATGAATAATATAATGGAAGTGTACCTTATTGTGCGCTAGTCACAGTACTATCACTATCACTATTAACAAATATTTCATGATATGAGGCTCTAGACCTTACCTCTGGAGATACTCCGGGTGTGATGTAGTTGCGACCTAATCTCAGTGTCTCCACATATTCTTTGGATTCTTCTACTTCAGATATTGGCTGATAGTGTTCCTCTTCATATCAAGACCCTTTGTCTAGCTGCAACTCAACTTCATAGTCACTTTCTCTGAATAGACTAGGATTTTTCTTTCTCCTTTTACCAAACCTGAATCTCCTTCCACTCCTTAGGAATCCAGTTTCTATTTCAAGTTCTATACTTCCTAGGAACATATCAGCTCACCATTTCCCATTTTATCTGCATATCATTTGTGACATATCCCCTCCTATGGATATTCAACTCAACTGCTCAACTGCAAGATACCCTTCTCATAGACGAACATCTTTATCCATGTACTTATGGACAATAAGTATCTTTGTCAAGGTCCTTGGAAAAAATTTATTTCAGCCTCACTATATGAGGTTATAGGCTCTACTGCAAACTTAGCAACATACCCTTGTAAAATACTATCAACCCAAAAATCAACAACTCTAGAGATGGGGTTACTTACACTGGTTATCTTGCCAACGAACTAATCACTCCACTTGACCACTTTTCTTCTTTGGAAATTTGTCTACCAAGTTTCCAATATTGAAAACCACTCATGCAACACAATGGGAAACTCTACAAAGAATATATCATGAATATCAGAGTAGATGTATCAGTCCAACCAGTCTTCAACACTCAACCGTGATCCTGTGCTCTCTTCTTGCGCAAAGGTTAGCATCTTAGACTCCATCCAATCCTCAATTTCCTTCTTTGTCGAATACCACAACATATCTCTCAACTCAAATGATTAGGGTCTCGGAAATGGAACCATTTGTTGGTCCATTTTCCTTACTTACACGACCCATTCTCAACAACAACATAAAACCAACAAAACACCCAAAGACATCGGCCCGACAAAGCAAGCTCAGTCGGCAACACCCGTGAGGCAGGAGTTGTCTCACTCGAGATATATTAATGTGTAACTTCCAGAACCATGCTTCTGTAGTTGTTGAGGGATAACAGTCCTTTGGTGTGTGTGCAAGGAACTCAACAGAGAGGGAGGGATGGAGTCTTTAACTATGTGGCAGAGGCACAATCGTGTGCCACAACCAGCATGTGACACAACCTTGTCCTTAAACAACTTGAAAACCATTGCAATAATGCAACTCAACTGATTCCTTAATATTAAATGACTGTGATGCGACTTATATTATGACTTGATAGTGTTAAACATTAACTAATACATTCATTCATTCACCGCTTATCAGTATTGCGACATTCATTCACATGATAACTATAAATAATGGAAGATAATCAAACATTCAACATTGAAAGTTAAACATTCAACCATTCACATAAACCATTCAACATTCATAAACATAAGAAATAACATGGAAACCTATCTAGGAAAAACCACCAAGGTGCTCTTCATCTAGCATGAGAAATATAGGTAGCACCTTGCAGTCTGCGACTTACAGATTGTTCTTAAGATATGTCTTTTAGCTCAACTCTTCTTGCTCTCATGCTCTCTATTTTATTCTTCTAACTACTCCTATTGATCCGCACAAATCCTAGATCGACTCTTCTACTCTACTATCTGCGCACTCAGCTACAGATCAACTCCTAAAAAATGGTCTGCGCACTCAGCTGTAGATCCACGGATCAACAACCTTCTACTAGTAGACTTCTCTCTAAGTCTACAGTCAACTATTACAATCCTTCTAAATCTAACTGAAAATCTAACTTGAAACTATTTCTTGAATCCAACCCTTATACAGAAAGGCTTCCTCCTATTTATAGTATTTACAAGACCGCGCAGGGTCGACTAACTACAGCTCAGTTATTACAGACTCAAGTAGATAAAAAATATCTTCTATTACATTGATTATGGCCCATACCTAGCCACAAAATTCCTACATTACATTAATCATAGCAATAACTAGCCACGAAAACGTCTTTCAGCTTGTTTTTACATGTCATAACTAGCCGCAAAATTGTTTTTTAGTCTTCCGCTGACTCATCCTTTTGCATTCTTCCTTGACTTGCACTTGTTCAGCCTTAACTCTTCTACCTGCCCCTTCCACCGAATTGAATCTTCCTTTACTCATTGCAACGGTCCTCATCGCAGCTTCCTCTGCTCTACACTTGTGCTTCTTCCTTTATGTGCTTTTCTCCCGTCGCGCGCCTGCTTTTTCTCTTGCGCTTGCGCTTTGGGTTCTTCCTTGTGCAATTTTCCTAGCCCAACATTTGTTATCTTCCTTACACTTTTTCCTTGCGGAATTCCTATAGAGCATCATATATCTTACGTGTTTGGTCTTTGTCCGTCGATCTGTTCTCTCCAACGGATCTCTTTTTCCCGCCGTCGATCCATCTTTTCCCGTTAAACTAGATCATCCAATTTTTGTCAAACACAACCTCTGTGTGGATTGATCAGAAGAATTCGATCAATAATTCTCACCCGACTTTACCAAGCTCATCCTGGTTTATTCTCATCTTCCTTTCTTCAAAGTCTTTACAAGGAGACATCGATCCTTACCATGATCATTAACGTAGTTTTCTTTACTCATGTGTTCTATGCACAGAGATCTATCAGCCCCTTCACGGAGATCAGTAAACATTTACCTCATGAATTCATACATCCATTAAAACTCATTCATCAGAATCCATCAATTTGAATACACACACAACATACATTAACTAGGATTCATTTAGTGAAAGGTAGTTTTTACCTTGGTGTGCTTTAGCAGAAACTAGATGGTCCCAAAAGGCAACAGGGTTGAAACCTGTAGCTCTAATACCATATGTAGCATACCCATATAACCTACCAAAAATGCATATTCAAAAAAAAATTCTTTACATGAAATATATACCATTAGTCATGAACCATTGTATTCATTCCTCTGTTCTATATATTAACCGTGGACTTCGTTCTTATTACAAATCCACCTTAGGGTTCTTCGGCTCTATAGATGATCCATCCAACATCACAAAAATACAAAGAAACCCTAGGAAGAATAGCCTTAAGATCTATCCTTCGTCCTCTAACTGGTCGGGTCCCGAATCTCGAGCTAGAAGTCTTCCGTAGAAATCCGTCCTCAACGAACCTTCCCTTCCGCATTTTCTCTTCCACAATGCGTATTGTGGATTGTGAAAATTCCACATTTTCTTTATACTTTCCTTTTCACCTTCTGCTTTCTGCATTCCGCAATGCAGATTGCGAAAAGTCCTTAATTTCTTTATATTCCTCTTTCACTTCCCGCCTTCCGCATTCCGCAATGTATATTGCGGATTGTGGAAACCTTTATATTTCCACAATTTTTCCCTTCTGCTTTCTGCATTCCACAATGTGTATTGCGGATTGTGGAAACTACATCACCCATTACCCTTTTTACCCTTCCGCAACTCAATTTCCACAATACGGATTGCGGAATTCGAAAAACTCATAATCCTTTATGATTTTTACCTTTCTGCAACTCCGCTTCCATAATGCAGATTGCGATTTGCAGAAAACACATAATCCTTCATGATTCCGCCCTTCCTCAATCCCGCTTCCGCAATGTGGATTGCGGATTTGCGGAAAGCACGTAAATCCTTAAAATTTTACCCTTCCGCAATGCGGATTGCAGAAAACACATAAACCTTTACACTTGTACCCTTCCACAACTCCACTTCTACGATGCAGATTGCGGGTTGTGGAAGCACTTAGGTTACTCAAAAAATCAAGATTCCGCGGGAATTTTGGCCCAAGGTTTACTTAGTTTCTCTATGCTCTCATGTTTAAAACCAACGAATATCAAAAGTAGCCACAGTTATCAGAGTAGGGGGATTACCCATTAGTAACCTCCATAACCCATGCAATCATAACCAATCTAAATGGAACATGGTTATTACACCCCTTCATAAGTAGCGCATTCATCTATCCTAAGAACTGGTATTATCATTTTATACACCTTTCATGCTTCTGGTCTTAATGCATGTAGCAAAAAACTGACAAGTACACCTTCCCTACCCTAGATATTAATGCAAACCCCAATAACCTAGAAAATACACTTCCTAGGATCCAGACTATGACGCAGTCATCAATGAAATCAACAACCACATTCAAACAATATTTCCTTGCAATGATACTTCCATATCTAATAAAACTCAAAGGATAAACACAACAACACATTACCAAAACCCAAAACCTTCTAGCAACCAATACATGTTCCAGATATGAAAACACAAGAAACAAATACATGTTTCAGTTCTTAAAACACAACAATAACTATTAGTAAACCACATTTTATGCATATAAAACTAGTATATCAGGATCTCATTCGCATGCAAGAATTAAACATCTTAACCCAATAGGGCATCTCAGATTCCCTACCAGGGGTCTCTTACACTAGGCATTAACCAAGGGACCACGCAGCATTCAAGTAATTCCTTACAGAAACATTACTATACCCTTAGAGCAACCATATTGCCAAATGCATTTCAAGGTCATCCAGAATAGAGTATGAGTGTACACCAGCTCTTAAGCAACATCTTCATCAATAACCTAAAAATGGCATTTATCATTTCATTAACATTGAAACTTCTATTCGCACATGTATAGACATACCTTGAGCTCAATCGATTTGCAGAAAACAAAACCTAGTAATGGAACCTGTTTACAATGCGAGCTAAAATGAAAGGGGAATAGCCACGTTCCACCCAACTATCGATTAGGCACAAATGTTGTCTATCCTTAATCACCCCCGAGCTAAGCTATGTGTGTCGAGAGCGAAGGTGGCCAACCTCAGATCCATTTTCTCAGTGAGAAGCTACTTCCTAGCACTACTACATTTTGACCAAAAATCCAACGGCTATCATGTCGGATTTTCGACACTGCTCTGTCGCATGAACGACACTTTGATTTTTTTTTAACCGTCGGAAACTTGTCGTCGGTGATCCGACACCTAGGTAACCGTCGCTTAAGCGACACATAGGAAACCGTCGCTTAAATTTCCAGTGTCGGTTAAGCGACAGAATTTCTTCGACAGTACAGGAACTTTTTTGATGAAAAACTCTTCAGTCCGTCGATTAAGCGACAGATGATGCGTCGGATAAGCGACGGATTTCAACTGGGGCTATCGTATAAGCGACGGAATATACAATTTGGTATGCGACGGATATGGACTATAACTGTCGAAAAAGCGACACTGGAAAACGTCGATTAAGCGACGGATAGG
>LPNX010556980.1:0-32692 GCA_001517045.1 Pseudotsuga menziesii
CCAAATTAATGACCAACCGACAAGCTATAAATGACCAAAATAAAAATGACCAATTTTGGTCATGTAATAAAAGACCGCAAATTAGCCACCAGCGATTGCCAAACCAAAAATGGTCATTGATATGCGGATTTTGATCATTTTTTTGGTCACTAATCTCTCATTTTCCACTAGTGACTCCACTGTGCATCGGTTTCATAAACTAGGGTTTTGCTCAGTTTCCTTCAATGCAACTCTCACATTGGTGGGTCAACTCTAAAAAACCATCCTCCGTTCTAGTATTGGTGGTGTTCCCATGTCGGCATTGGCCATACACATTTGTCGAAGACAACGGTATGCAATCTTGCTGCACCGTTTTTTTTTTCTCTCCTGGACTAAGAGTGACCAAGTGTCCCTGAATGACATTTTCATGCAACTTGCAACTCGACATAACTCAGCAACCGGAGGTTGGATTGATGAGCCGTCAACTTCGTTGGCCTCCTGGAATGCCATTACCTCTAGGGGGCCCTCTCCACCATGTTTGCATGGCCCAGTGACTCCACTGTGCATCGGTTTGGTAAACTAGGGTTTTGCTCAGTAGATTTATTGATGTTGTAATTTGTTGTAATAAGAGGTTCTAGATATGTTATATGCTTGGAAAGAGTGCCCTAAAGGGATGTATCTTCATGGTGTTAACATACACTTCGACTAGGTTTTTTTTTTGGGTTTCCTTGTGATATTAGAATGAAGATAAATGAAATATTGGACCATATTTACCACCTTCACACACATGTTGAGGAGAAAAAATGAGCATAGTAACCACCTTAGCACACATATTGAGGATAATCATTGCAACATTGTAACCACCTCTGACACATATGTCAAGGAGCATTGGGAACAAGAAGATGTGGTACACAAATAGAGGAGGAATGCATTACATGATGAAACTTGGATATGCATAAGGACACTAGGGTTTATATATGTAAGTAAACCTTGGAGAAGGAGATATAATACTAGAGGAATTGATGGTTGTCTTGCAGAATCTATAGCTCTTGTTGTCAAGGCAAAGGAGGTATAATTAGGGTTCCAACCCTATAGAAGATACAAAGAAAAGAGCTAATATCTTTGGTGATATTGCAGTCTTGTTCTTGTGTGAGACATGGAGGTTAAGGAAAGACCATGGAAAACTTAACTTGATAAGCCTCGAGCTTGTTTTGTTTCCTTTCTCAGAAGAAGATTTTTTTAAGTTTAGTTTATTTTCCATGGAGGTCTTGGTGCTTGTAATGATGCAATATATAAATACCTAGGGTTTGAGGAATCATCCTAGGATAGACATGTTGACATCGAAATTGGTGCTAGACTTGTCTAAAATGCCATGTGCTTCTATGATGAAATATGATTAGGGTTTATAAACCCTAACAAGGAAAACAATTATAGTGTGGATACCTTAATGCATGCTAGGGTTTCATGAACTACAATCTTGTTGAGACTTGCATACTAGGGTTTCATGAACTACAATTGCATACTAGGGTTTCATGAACTACAATCTCGTTGAGACTTGCATACTAGGGTTTCATGAACTACAATTGCATGCTATAACTAGGGATGAGAAGTTATGAGATGAAACACATGTACATGTATGAATTGAAAACCAACTAGGGTTTTGTGAACTACAATTGCATGCTATAACTATTGTTGACAAGTTATAATATGGAACTAGGGATTTGTGACCTCTTTAAAAGCTATGAGATGGAAGTAGAAACACATGTACATGTACAAATCCAAGACCAACTAGGCTGTCATGAACTACAAATTCCATGCTATAACTAGGGTTGAGAAGTTATGAGATGGACTCATAAGGATTTATGATCTCTTTACAAGTTATGAGATGGAAAAGAGAAACACACCTACGGTTTCATGAACTACCATTGCATGCTAGGGTTTCATGAACTATAATCTCGTTGAGACTTTCATACTAGGGTTTCATGAACTACAATTGCATACTAGGGTTTCATGAACTACAATTTCATGCTCTAGTTTCATGAACTACAAATTGCATGCTATAACTATGGTTGAAAAGTTATGAGATGGAAGTAGGGTTTTATGACATCTTTACAAGTTATGAGATGGAAAAGAGAAACACACCTATGGTTTCATGAACTATCATTGCATGCTAGGGTTTCATGAACTACAATCTCGTTGAGACTTTCATACTAGGGTTTCATGAACTACAATTGCATACTAGGGTTTCATGAACTACAATTGCATGCTATAGTTTCATGAACTAAAAATTGCATGCTATAACTAGGGTTGAAAAGTTATGAGATGGAAGTAGGGTTTTATGACCTCTTTACAAGTTATGAGATGGAAGTAGGGTTTTATGACCTCTTTACAAGTTATGAGATGGAAAAGAGAAACACACCTACGGTTTCATGAACTACCATTGCATGCTAGGGTTTCGTGAACTACAATCTCGTTGAGACTTTCATACTAGGGTTTCATGAACTACAATTGCATGCTATAGTTTCATTATCTACAATTGCACGCTATAAATAGGGTTGAGAAGTTATGAGATGGAATTAGGGTTTTATGACCTCTTTACAAATTATGTGATGGAACTAAAATGGTATGGAATGGTGTATGTTAGTATGGTATGGTATGGTATGTTAGTACATGGTATGATGTTAGTATCATAGGGTATTGTAGGGTATGGTATGGTATGCTAGTATGGTATGGTGTGTTAGAATGGTATGATGTTAGTATTTTATGGTGTGTTATGTTATGGTTTGTTATATTAGTTGGTAGGTTTTCATGAACTCTTTACAGGTTATGAGATGGAAGTAGAAACACATGTACATGTATACATACTAAACCAACTAGGGTTTCATGGACTACAATTGCATGCTATACCTTGGGTTGAAAATGGCTTTCACCCTCATGTTGTCATGGCCCAATGTGTTTAGATATCACTAAGAAAGCACATGTTTCAGCATTATATTATTGATGTACTAGAATATAATCCAACAACCTGCATAATAAAACTAGGGTTCACATATTGAGACATGGAACTACAAACTAGGGTTCTATGAACTCTTTAGGTTTGAACATCAAATTAGACTTGTTAGTATCATTTAAGTAGAAACCAAATGGCCATATATCCCTAGGATACACTTACAAATTGAAAACCAACTAGGGTTTCATGAACTACAAATTGCATATTATAACTAGGGTTCACAAGTTATGAGATGGAACTAGGGTTTTATGACCTCTTTAGGTATATATCATTAGATTGGTTAGTATCATTTAAGTAAAAACCAAAAGTCCCTATACCTAGGCTATGCACATACATGAAATAATTTTATTGGGATTAATATGAACTACTTACTATTTCATATGTTCACAAATGCAAATACCAATGTGTGCAAATGCTAGGAACAATACTCAAAATATCAAATTGTTACAATTGAATTAAACCCTAGGTTATGAATTGAATTTATTTGTTGTCCTAAACCCTAGCTAACACTATTGTAATTGATGAATAGTTACATGCTAGACTTGCCTAAAATGCTAACCCTAGCTAGACTTTCCTAAAATGCCATGTTATTCTATGAAGAAAGATGATTAGGGTTTATAAACCCTAATGAGGAAAACAATTATAGTGTGGAGATTTGAATTTTAGCTTA
The DNA here is from genome assembly GCA_001517045.1 of Pseudotsuga menziesii. NCBI lineage: Eukaryota > Viridiplantae > Streptophyta > Pinopsida > Pinales > Pinaceae > Pseudotsuga > Pseudotsuga menziesii. The sequence continues at coordinate 3,660 of LPNX010556980.1, forward strand.
TATTATCTTTATGATTGGGTTGATTCTAGCATTGGTTATGCATGATAATTTGAGATAATTTTGGGTTGAATTTGTTAAGTAAACTTTAATGGTGTTTATTTTGTTAGATATCCTAAGTGCGGATCTTTGGATAGCTCATCATGCACTTGTGTAGGCCATGAAGATGATGAATAAGAAAAATCATCTGAAATAAAAAGAACTTGCTAGCCAAAATGACCCTTCAAACCATGATTGTACACCCAAAGAGAACATGTTGCTACCAAAGGAAGGATCAATAGGGATGACAAGATAGGAAGTGAGTCGGTAAGATAAGAAGGAAAGCAAGTGACCTTAGACTATGATAGGTGGGTAAGAAGGCTATTAGGGCTACGCTAAATAGGATATTATCTGTCAGGGTTTCCTCATTGATTATAAATCCTAGTTTATGCATGATAACCTTTAAAATTCAGTTAGGGTTAGGGTTTCCTCATGGATTATAAATCCTAGGTTATGCATGCTAACCCTGAAATCGTTAAAATTGCAACAAGAACAATAGGTCGTTAAAATTGCAAGTGCTCAATAGATTGTTATAGAAGACACATATTCATGAACTTGTTTCATTTTTTTTTTGTCAAGGAAGAACAATTTTTATGGGACGTTAGCATTGTGGGATGTTTTAATTTCAATTATGCATGTGGTTGAAGCATGTTAGTGGTGTTGATGGGACGTTATCATCATATCGTACAAAATCAACCTCTCTTGCAACTGACATAATGTTAAATTTTCATATGATTAACTAAGACATCAGTATATCATTTCATTTTTCATAATAAAAGCATATAAAACAGGATCACTGAAAGAAACAGCATCACAAGAACAACACAGATTTATCCTGGGAAAACCCTAAAGGGAAAAACCCAGCAAAAGCTTCCTCAATATAGATTCCATAAAAAGAGAAAAAGATAAAACCAACGAGGAGATCAAAAAATTGATTCTCCTCCTTCTCCAGCAACTCCACTCCTCTACAAGTGCGCTATTCCAAGTGAGTGTGTATGTCTCAAGTGATGAGCACTACACCTCTATTTATATTTATCCGTTCACTTAAAGTTTACTCAATTAACATGTCGGCTTAAGTTAACTCATGTAGGCTCGAGTTACACATGTAGGCTCAAGTAACCACACTGGGGTTCTGATGACCCACCGTTACAATTTGAGGGGACTACCTCATGACTCTTATTAGTTCTTTCGATTAGGAGCATCGGGGTACAATGAAATACAAATGGTTCTCCCAGTTGGGCCATCAGGGACCACAAAAGAAACATAAATAATATTCTTCGAAGTTACAATATCTCAACACTCCCCCTTAACGAGAAGGGTATTTTACATCAACAACAACAAGAGAAGAGACGGGGGACATCATCAACATCAGTAGGGTAACACATCTATAAATCATTGGAAGCTTTTCAACATCATGTAGTCTTCATCTTCAATCTTCAATCTTCATCATCAGCAACATCTTCAGTCTTTAATCAACAACATCTTCAGCATTTTGATCTTTCAATTAGCAACGACATCTTCAGCACTTGGATCTTTCGATCAGCAACATCTTTAGCACTTTGACTGTCCGATCAGCAACAACATCTTCAGAATTTTTGATCAGCAACATGTTCAGCACTTTGATTTTTTTTTTCGATCAGCAACAACATCTTCAGCATTTTGTCCTTTTGATCAGCAACATCTTCAGCATTTTGACTTTTTGATCAACAACAACATCTTCAGCATTTTGACTTTTTGATCAACAACAACATCTTCAGCACCTTGACCTTTCGATCAGCAGCAACATCTTCAGTACTTTGACCTCTCGATAAGTAGCAACATCATCATCATCATATTCTGATCTATCGATCATAATCATCATCGCATTCTGATATTTCGATCAGAAACATCATCATCATACTCTGATCTTTCGATCAGAAACATCATCATCATACTTTGATCTTTCGATCAGAAACATCATCAACATACTTTGATCTTTTAATCAGAAACATCATCATCATACTCTGATCTTTCAATCAGAAACATCATCATCATACTCTGATCTTTTGATCAGAAACATCATAATCATAGTGCGTCATCATCATACTCTGATCTTTTAGATCAGTACGTCATCATCATCATACTCTGATCTTTCAATCAGAAACATCATCATCATACTCTGATCTTTTGATCAGAAACATCATAATCATAGTGCGTCATCATCATACTCTGATCTTTTAGATCAGTACGTCATCATCATCATACTCTGATCTTTCGATCAGTATGTCATCATCATCATCAGCAACAACCTGCAATCCATAACTCAAAGACAAAAAGTCTTTGGATCACTTTTGGACTTAAAGTCCATGGATGATACAATCCCACCACATTCTCGACAACCGAAGTTACCGGATTGATTACGGGAGAATCAGTCCCTATCACTTAAGGACTAAGTCCAAGGATGATGCAATCCTACCACATTCTCGACGACCGAAGTCACCGGATACAATTACGGGATAATCACTCCCTATCACTTTAGGACTAAGTCCAAGGATGATGCAATCCTACCACATTCTCGACGACCGAAGTCACCGGATACAATTACGGGATAATCAATCCCTATCAATTTAGGACTTGAGTCCAAGGATGATGCAATCCTACCACATTCTCGACGACCGAAGTCACCAGATACAATTACAGGATAATCAATCCCTATCACTTTAGGACTTGAGTCCAAGGATGATGCAATCCTACCACATTCTCGGTGATCGAAGTCACCGGATACAATTACGGGATAATCACTCCCTATCACTTTAGGACTATGTCCAAGGATGATGCAATCCTACCACATTCTCGGTGATCGAAGTCACCGGATACAATTACGGGATAATCACTCCCTATCACTTTAGGACTATGTCCAAGGATGATGCAATCCTACCACATTCTTGAGGACTGAAGCCACCAGATATATTATGGACATATGTCCCAGGATGATACAATCCCTCTTCATTCTCGAAGACCGAGGTCTCCGGATCACTTTAGGGAAGGTGCCCAAGGATGATACAATCCCTCTTCATTCTCGAAGACCGAGGTCTCCGGATCACTTTAGGGAAGGTGCCCAAGGATGATACAATCCCATCACGTTCTCGATGACCGAGGTCATCGGATCTATTACGGATAGATGTCCCAGGATGATACAATCCCTCTTCATTCTCAAGGATCGAGGTCTCTGGATCACTTTACGGCAAATGCCCAGGGATGATACAATCCCACTGCAACATCACTACTCCCCCTTTTGAGGAAGGTCTTTCCGAACAACACCAAGCTTGTCTCGAAAGTGTTCAAACTCTACTCGAGGCAGAGGCTTCATCGGTACATCATCACCCAAACCATCATCATCTACATCTTCAGTATCTGAATACTGATCTATCACCATCTGTATCTCCAGTATGTGAATACTGAAAGCATCATCATCTATATATTCAGTATAGAAATACAGAATCACCATCATCTGTATCTAAAGTATGTAAATACTGAAATGTCATCTATATCTTCAGTATGGGAATACTGAAATCATCATCATCTATATATTCAGTATAGAAATACTGAATCACCATCATCTGCATCTTATCTTGTATGTAGAAATACCAGATTTCTACATCTTACGTCGGAACACAGGGTCCTTTGTCATCACAAATATGGTCATCATATAGAATCATTGTAGAGTCCATCTTCAGGTCAAAGAGACCTGATATCATCTTCTGAAGCCATATGGATTCACAACTTAGTAGAGCAATCTGCTATGCATTCTTCTTCAACCGTGCTAAGAGAAACACTGGACTGTTTCCTACTAAACCATGAACTCATAGCAGACCAAAAGCATATACCTGATGTGCTTTTCCTGTCTGAGATACTTCCAACCCAATCTACAACTGTGTAGCCATACAATCTATACTCATGGCTACCATCATAGTATAGACCAAAGTCTATAGTCCCTTTCAGATATCTCATCACATGTTTTGCAGCTACTAGGTGAACCCGTCTTGGTTGAACAAGATATTGACTTAAGGCGTTCACAACAAAACAAATGTATGGTCTGGTATTTGTTAAGTACATCAATGACCCAATGATCTGTTTGTATTGAGTCACATCCACTAACGCTAGTGAGTCATCAGCTAACAGCTTTAGGTTGGAGTCCATGGGTGTGGCCATGACTTTGCATTCCAACATATTGAATCTCTTCAATATCTCTACCACATACTTTCCCTGGTTGAGAAAGATTCCTTCTGAACTTTTCCATACTTCCAGACCTAGAAAATAATGCATTAACCCAAGGTCTTTCATCTCAAATTCTTCTGTTAGTTTCTTCTTGCTTTCCATGATCTGTTTCCCATTCCCTGTCAAGAATAAGTCATCCACATATAGTAATAGAATGACAGGTACATCTTCTACAACCTTGTAGGAAAGGTTAGGATCAACTTTGCTCTTGGCAAAGCCCATGCTCATCAGGAAACTATATATTCTTCCATACCAAGCTCTGGGAGCTTGCTTCAGGCCATAGAGTGCCTTCTTCAACTTGCATACTTGATTCCTTCTGTCTTCAACTTCAAATCCTCATGACTATTCGATGTAAAACTCTTCCTCAATCATACCATTAAGGAAGGCTTGTCTTTACTTCATCATGGAAGAAACTACCATGATAGTTTTTGAAGGAAGTGTACCTTGCTTCCTAGAGTAAGTGTCTCTTCAGAATTAATTCCCTCTTTCCTCTAGCCACAACTCTTACCTTCTATCAGCAACATATCTTATCTTGCAAATCCATTTGGAAGATACCACATTCTTGCTTTCTGGTTTGAGTACTATATCCCAAACATCATTCTAGTATCATAACATCTTCTATGAGTTTGTCTTCTCAGGTCATCAACATATCCTAGTCTTTTGCATTCAACCTTGAAGGTTGGAACCTACTTTACTCTTGGTAAAGTCTCAATCCATCACAAAGCTATCCATCATGTCATACCATGTCGAACTCAGATATAATTTTCTGTAGTCACTCCCCCTGAAGTGGAGTATCATCTTCCCTCTTCATTCTGTATAGGTGGTTCTATGCTTGACATTGACTGGTCAATAGAGTATGTCATGTCATAGTCTATTCTTTATGGGGAGAATCACAAACCTTGCTTTGTACACTTGTTCCATCATATCATATACATCATTCCCCATGATCAACTGTTACTCCTTGATCATAGCTTCTTTTATAGCATTATTTTCTTCATCTTGAGTTATCTCTTGTACCCATGGTGGTATTCATCCTTCAAGGTGGATCTACCATTCTCTGAAGCTCTTTCTTCCGTCATGGTGTCTCTAACCCTGGGAGCTTAAGATTCATGTTTATTGGAGTGAATCTTGAATTGTCATCACATGTTCTTCGGAACAAGTCTCATCCTTCTTTTCTTGTAGGAGGTTGTTCATGACCTTTCCTACAATTCAAATGTACTAGTTTCATGGTAAGATATATTTCATAAAACATATGTATAACGAAAAATTCTTATGCATCATGCAACTATTTAGTTAATACAACATTCATCCATATCTCACATAAACTTTCTAAATGCCTTCCATCTCTACCATGACATTATTGAGATTGTGCACTAATCCAATATGTCAGCAAAGAGGTTTGATAAGTAGCAATGGAGAGTTGTATAGCACCATGAGCTACTTACCCATCACATGCATATTAGTAGTATACAGTCATTAATGCAAACAATCTATCATGCATAACACATCATTGAATATAATCAAATGTATAACAAAACAATATCATGAAATGACAGTTGAATACTTATCTTTATTTGTTTCATGGGTATATTCCTTCTTGATTCTTCAACTTTATCGTCTTCTTCATTCATGATAGCATCGTTTCTTATCCAAATGCTGAGGTGGAGAAGAAGTTCTTCGAAAGTTGAGATCTTCATATTCCTCATTGATTGAGGGATCTTCTTTGGAAGATGAGAGCTTGATCTTCAGAGATGAGATTCTTCTTATTCCCAAAGTCTGCAGAAAGAAATCAATTCCTTCTGGAACACATTCCTTGAATGAATGAATTCCATGATACTGGGAGGCCATTCTAGGTGACCATCACCACTTCTGCATTCTTCACTTCTTCTTCAGCAGGTTTCTTAAGGTCATATTTCGATATATGTTCTTCCCTTCAAATAGCTTGGTCAAGGAATCAAACCTCATCGATGTATTTAGGGAATACACTTGTAGAACAAGTTGATTTGAGACTGAATCATCAATAATATTCTGGGCTTTGACCAAGTTCTTCTTGTGAAAGGCTTCTAGCCTCATCACCCTCTAAAACTGGAACCTCTATGGTCATGAAGGTGTCCAATCCATTTTCTTCAGAGAGATCATATACTTCTAGGCTTGGAATTTGTCAACTTCACCAATCTTATCATCAAGCTGATGTGATAGATCACTTTGAAATGAGAACCTCAAATGAACATAGCAAAGGATTAGATCTTACCGATTTGAGGTGTCCGTCCTATTTCTGGACTTGGATGATCTAAGTTTTGTCACATAAACCCTAAGTTTTAAAACTTGGAATATTTCAGATATGATTGCATAGAAAGATATATCTCTTCAAATGGAGCTGTCCAATGTACTCCATTTCTGAAAACAGTGGAGGGAAGCTCCCAGAACAGGAAGCCCTAATTTTCCAATTTCTTCTGCAGAAATTCCTGTTACTGTTTCTATGAGATATCCGAAATTTATGCTCCTATATGTATAAAATTTTGTACTGAGGTAACCTCACATGTCCCTGATCCACCACCATAGGTTTCATCAGAATTGGTTTCACCATTTGGGATTTATGATCCTTTTCCCAAGGTGAACTTTTACAGGACTGTTCAGAACAGTGAAGTTGTACGACATGCCACATGTCACCGGTTCATCTTCTGAGTCTGATATTCAGACCACCGAAATTAAAGTCTGTGCCCTTTCTAGAAAATCTTCAGGAATTCCATTTGGACCTCTGTGGCCCAAGATATTGCAATTCGCCCTAGGTGTCCTGTTTAGGGATGAATTCTGGAAGAGGCTGGAACCCTAACTTGGAGAAAACATATCTCCTGGAATACAGTGAATATGAGGATGAATTTTGGACACAATGTTCATCAGGAGTTTTTATTCATCCCCTACAATTTTAAGCTCCTGATCCTTCGTCAATCTCGGAATATAGCAAATGTGCCAAAACGTAGCAGTTTTAGTATTTAGGGTTTTTCTAGCTCGGGGTCAAACTAGGGTTTGACTTTCGTGGAGATTCACCCAACCAAAAATCTTGATCCAGGTCTCTAAAATTCGGTTTTGATGAGGAGAACAATCCTATTCTAGTCTCACTCAAAAATTCCTCTTCTATAGAAAGCCCTAATTTCCACATCGAAAATTGAAAATGCTCGGAATCGAATTCCGCTTCGACAGGACGATGCACCCTTCAAAGGAGAGTCAGCCTAGCCTTCTTTTGCTGATTGATTGTGGAGAGAGAACCAAAAAATAAGAATCTGTAGCTTCTGTAACTTGTGAAATTTTCCCTATTCAGGTTAGCTCTGATACCATGTTAAATTTTCATATGCTTAACTAAGACATCAGTATATGATTTCATTTTTCATAATAAAAGCATATAAAATAGGATCACTGAAAGAAACAACATCACAAGAACAACACAGATTTATCCTGGGAAAACCCTAAAGGGAAAAACCCAGCAAAATCTTCCTCAATATAGATGCCCGAAAAAGAGAAAAAGGTAAAACCAACAAGGAGATCAAAAACCTGATTCTCCTCCTTCTCCAGCAACTCCTCTCCTCCACAAGTGCACTATTCCAAGTGAGTGTGTATGTCTCAAGTGAGGAGCACTACACCTCTATTTATATTCATCCGTTCACTTAAAGTTTACTCAATTAACATGTCGGCTTAAGTTAACTCATGTAGGCTCGAGTTACACATGTAGGCTCAAGTAACCACACTGGGGTGTTGATGACCCACCTTTACAATTTGAGGGGACTACCTCATGACTCTTATTAGTTCTTCCGATTAGGAGCATCGGGGTACAATGAAATACAAATGGTTCTCCCGGTTGGGCCATCGGGGACCACAAAAGATACATAAAGAATATTCTTCAAAGTTACAATATTTCAACACATAAAAGTATTTCCAGCCAAGCATTTAGCATTATGGCAGTCCTATATTTCACTTTTTAGCTAACCAGGACAAAGGTACAATCTTTTTAAGTAAAAATCAGTGATAAAATTTTTTATAAGTGACAAGTTTCCAAGCCAATGGGACTGTTAAACCAAATCAAATTTCCAGTCAAGTAAAATGTCTTATGACAGTCCAAGATGTAATTTCCAATCAAGTAAAATGTACTATGACAGTCCAATATGTAATTTCCAGTCAAGTAGGAATGATAAGAAGTATATTCACTTGGCTTTTGATGACACAATGACTTGCAAGAAATTCAAGGAATTTTCCATTATTTTTCCAAGTTATGGATGTTTATATACCACTATCAAATTTGTTTAAGTATGGCTGGGAATGATTGTTTATATACAGTCCCTTTAGGGTGTCTTTGTGCCACTTTAAATTGGGTTATGGACAAATTTGAGGTGAGGCATTAGTGAGTGGGTAAGATAGGAAGGCAAGGAAGTGACCTTAGGATATGATAGCTAGGTAAGGAGGCTATTAGGGCTGCCCTAAATAGGATATTACAGTGAATATGTTAGGAATCTTAGGACGAGTTAGTGGTGTTCTGTTAGATTTTTAACATTAAGATAACATTATTAGGATCTTTAACTGAGAGAATAACAAGCACATCAATCCAACACAAGAAAAAATGAACATAGTGTTTTTCCTCGGGGAAACCATAAATGGAGAAAACCCCGCAACTTCCTCAAAGATAGAATCAACACCAAAAGTAAAACCCCAAAACAGTAAGATGATCTCCTGACAGCAGCAACCTCTTTCTTCCTAGCCCCAGTGTCTTCTTCTTCCTAAGCTATGCACTACAACTGAGTGTGAGTGAGTGTGTGATAAATAGAGAGGCTCACTCTCTATTTATACTAATTCCTGACTTGACTAAACCCAACTAGTGCCAACTTCACTAGGTGAGTCTAATAACCCCAGTGCCCTGGAACTGCAGGGGATTTAACCCTTGATTGATAGGAGGGTTACCCACAATGACTTGACATGACTTTTTACATTATAGATCCTCCCGATTGGAACATCAGGGCATGCGAAGACTCAATTAAATTATAGACACATCTTGGAATAAAAATTGGGGTACAAGACATAAGATACATAGGTGAATACATTTCGAAGTTACAAATACATCAACACTCCCTCTTAACTATGAAGGTATTCTTTCGACACAATTTTCAGCACTGTTCTTCTTCTCTGTATCGACTGGATCATCTCAGCATCATCATCTTCAAGTTGTCTTTATATTCAAGTTGTCTTCATCTTCAAGTCTTCTTCATATTCAAGTCATCATTGTCTTCAAGTCTTCTTTATCTCCAATTCTTCTTCATATTCAAGTCTTCTTCTTCTTCAAGTATTCTTCATCATGGGATCTGCATCATCACTGTAACATCATCGAATCTGGATCATCACTTGATCTAGATCATCATCAAGTCTGGATCATCATCACATTTAGATCATCACTTGATCTGGATCATCATCAAGTTTGGATCATCATCATCATCAGTGTTATCTCTCGATTCTTCTCGTCACAGGAAGTTCTACAGAGCTAGCCCTTTTTTGTGTTGGTTGTAGGCCTACCCTTCATGTAGGTATTCATCAACACTTATATCTAACCCTAAGTTAGAATGGCACACCCAACTCTTACATCTGACCTCATCTTGTCAGAAAGGCACGCCTAGCACTCAAATCTGACCTCATCTTGTCAGAAAGGCCCAGCACTCACATCTGACCATGTGTAAACACATCGTGCCAGAATGGCTCAACACTTATATCCAACCATGTGCGAACACACCACATCGGAATGCCTCTGCACTTGCATTCGACCATGTTCAAAAACTTTGCATTGGAAGGGCTAAACACTTATAGTCGACCATGCTCGAAAGCACCACCGTTGAAAAGGCTCAGCACTTACATTCAACCATGTTTGAAAGCACTGCATCAAAAGGGCTTTGCACTTACATCCGACCATGCTTCAAAGCACTGCATCGAAAGGGCTCTCATTCCTAGACTGAGGATTCTTGGTAACTGACCAGGTGCCTCCATTCTCCTAGAGAATGGAATCAGCCCTTATATCTAATCAAGTGGGAACACCTCCCTCAATCACATCAGAATGGCCATGTGCTCACATCTGATCATGTAATACTACATCCTACAATCATATCATAATGGCTGTCAGTCCAAGACTGAGTTTTCCTGGTAACTGACCAGGTGCCTCCATTCCAAGAATGGCATTTAGCCCTTAAATCTGATCATGTAGGGACCAATCCTACGGTGACATCAGAATAGCTAAGCACTCATATCTAACATGGAATGAACGAAATCCTCTCACCATGATAGAATGGGTTAGCCCTTACATCTGACCATGGAAGGAACCTAATCCTCTCACCATGTCAGAATGGCTCTCGGTCTCATCATTTCCCCTTGGAGGGAACCTCGATCTGGAGAACACCAATATACTGCTTGAAGTACTCAAACTTCACTCTAGCCAATGGCTCTGTCAATACATCAGCTATATGTTCCTTCGTCGCAACATACTAGAGCTTCACTACTCCTCTCTGTGCCATATCCCTGATATAGTGATACTTGATCTTGATACGCTTCGACTTGTCATGGAATGCAGGGTTCTTTGATAACTTCACACAACTCTAGTTGCCGCAATATATACAAGTAGCATCCATTTGGAGATCAAATAAATCAGACAGTAGCTTCCTCAGCCATATTGCTTCACAACTAGCTAAACAAGCTACAACATACTCTGCTTCAGCTCTACTTAGTGCCACACAAGATTGTTTCCTGCTAAACCAAGAGATCGTTCCTGATCCCATACTGAAGCAACATCCTGAAGTGCTCTTCCTATCGATGGCACTTCCTTCCCAATCTAAATCAACATAACCCTCCAATTTCATCTTTCGAATTACCTCATACTAGAGCCCATAGTCAACTGTACCCTTCAGGTACCTCAGAATGTGCTTTGCAACAATCAAGTGAACATGTCTCAGATCTGTCATGAACTGGCTTAAGGTGTTCATAGCAAAGCAAATATCTGGTCTCATGTTCATCAGATACATCAAGGACCCAATCATCTAACGATACATCATAGCATCAACTGCTTTTGATGAAGCATCATTCAATAGATTCAGGTTCGATGCCATAGGTGTGGTTATGGCCTTCCAGTCCATCATCCCGAATCTCTTCAGGATCTCTACTGCATACTTCTCTTGTCCAAGGAAGATCCCATCTACATTCTGCCACACCTCAATGACTAAGAAATAGTGCATCATACCTAAGTCCTTCATTTCAAAATTGGCACCAAGTTTCCTCTTCATATCAACAATCAAATCATCCATACCTGTTATAAACACATCATTCACATATGGTAGGAGTATCACTGGATTTCCATCTTCAACCTTGTAGTAAAGGTTGGAATCTTCTTTACTCTTGGTAAAGCCCAAATTGGATAGGAAACTATCAATTCTACCGTACCATGTCCTGAGGCCTGTTTCAAACCGTACAGGACTTTCTTCAATTTGCAGACATGAGACTCTCTGTCATGTGTCTCAAAACCAAGTGGTTGTTCCACATACACTTCCTCTTCCACTACACCATTCAAGAAAGCAGTCTTGACATCGATCTGGTGTATCTTCCATTTCATCACTGCATCCAGAGAAAGTACTGATCTGATGGAAGTGTATCTGGCTACAGGTGCAAAGGTTTCTTCATAGTCTATTCTTTCTTTCTGGGAGAAACCACAAGCCAAAAATATTGCTTTATATTTCTCGATGCTTCCATCTGCAACATGCTTGATCTTGTAGATCCATTTGGAAGTTACAATGGATTTCCCTTTTGGTCTTGGGACAACATCCCAAACATCATTATTCATGATTGATCGATACTCTTCGATCATAGCATCCTTCCACTCAATCCGTTCTGCCACTTCTTCATAGTTGGAAGGTTCTTTATCAATAATGTCACATAGTAATGCTACGTAACTAGAACATGATCTAGTTCTCTTTCTTCCTCTGGGTGTTTCCTCTGAAGCTCCATATCTTTCTGCACCATGGATAATTTCACATACCCAAGCAGGATTCCTCTTATGAGGATTCTTCTCCAGAGATGGATCTACAGGTTCTTGAGGTTCTTCTAGTTCTCGATCTTCTTCTTGAATTTCTTCGTTCATGATTATATCATGAATTCTAGGTTCTCTTGTTTGTTCAGGTTCTTTAGCAGGTTTCATCCTGCATTTGATGTAGGCTGAATCTTCTCCAAATGTTACATCTCTGCTAATGTCAATCTTCTTGAACCTTGGGAAGTATATTCTGTAAGCCTTTGAGCTTTCAGAGTATCCCACAAATATACCCTTCTTTCTTGAAGGTTCTAATTTTTTCCTCTTCTCTTTCGGAATGTGTGTGTACATAGGAGAGTCAAATATTATGAGATGGCTGACTTCTGGTTTCTTGCTAGAGAAGACTTCTTCAGGAGTCTTGTTTTCGAGTACTCTGTGTGGAGTATGGTTCTATACATATACCGCTATTCTGGCATCATCTGCCCAAAGATGCATGGGAAGATCTTGATCATGAAGCATTTCTCTTGTAGCTTCCATGATAGTTCTATTCTTCCTTTCTGCAATCCCATTCTGTTGTGGATTATATGGAGTGGAAAACTCCCTCTTAATCCTTGAGTCTTTGCACAACTCTTTTAATTCATTTGATGTGAATTCTCCACCATTATCTGATCGAAAAGTCTTGATCTTCTTTTCAGTGTGGTTCTCGATCAAGGCTTTGAATTCCTTGAACTTGTTGAATACTTCATATTTGTTCTTCATGAAGTAGATCCATGTCTTCCTAGAAAAATCATCAATAAAAGAAACATAGTATGCATACCCGCTTAGTGAACTGGATGACATTGGACCGCATACATTGGAGTGGATGATTTCCAAGATTCCTTTTGCTTTGCTCTCGCTACTTGGAAATGTCTTCTTTGTGTTATTCCCTTTTGCACATCCTTTGCATACACCTTCATGTTTTGTCTACATTTCTGGGAGACCTTCAATAGCTTTGCTTGCAAGTGGTAGTGCTTTGTAATGCACATGTGCAAGCCTTTTATGCCAAAGCTCATTTGGTTCTACTGAGTCATGAACCAAATCTTGTTCTGGATGGCCCTTCAATTTGTATAAGTCTCCTTCTTGTTCCCCAATCACTACTGCATCATCAATGGTATTTCCTTTTGGCCACATGTTGACTTGACCATCTATAAATGCAACCCTCATTCCTTTTGCATCTAATGCATATATGGAGAGGAGATTCTTCTTTAGTCCTGGAACAAACAATACTTCCTTCATTGTCACATACTTTCGAGAGTCTAGCTTATAAGCGGATTCCACACTACCTTTTATTGGATATTGGTAGTCATCTCCAAGTTTCACCTTGTGAGGTGATTCATGTTCAGATAATTTCACAAAGGATTCCTTGAATCCTGTCATGTGCTTGGAAGCACCACTGTCTATAAGCCAATCATTGCTGCCATGTGTGATAGTTCCCGTGAGAGAGGAAATCAGAACATATTCTTCATCACTTGAAGAATTATCACTGACGTGTCTGTTTCTCTTCGTGGAAGGTTCATCATCCTCTACAGCATGAGCATGATGTCTTCTCTTGTTTCCCTTCTTCTTATGAGAGATAATTTTATTTTAGGAAAGTCTCTAGAAAATGTCCTCTTTCATCACATGTATAGCAAATGTACTTAGACAAATCTCTAGGCTTTCTAGAGTTATTTCTTTGATGAGAGTACTTACTTCTGTGGTGGCTAGATCTGGATTTCTTGGATTGTACTGTGAGAGCCTGATCTTCACTTCCCATGTTTTCTTCTCGAGCTACTATCCAAGCTTCTTCTTGAGAGCATTCTTCCCATAGTCTACTGAACTTGACTAACTTCTTTCTCGCACAGATCCCTTGAATAAAGGAGTCCCATGATCTAGGGAGACCATTCAAGGTGGTCATCACAATCCTTGCATTTTCTACTTCTTCATCTACTGCTTCCAGTTGTTCCTTGATCTGAGAGACCCTTGTAAAGTGAGACTGGATGGTTTCTACATTCTGTATCTTTGCATTCTTCAGCTAGTTTCTCAAAGTCATCTTCCGGTTTATGTTCTTCCCTTCAAACAATTTGGTTACGGAATCAAACATAGCTTTAGGCGTCTTGAGGGATGACACCTGTGGTATGAGGTGATCCTTGATTGAATCATCAATAATACTATTTTCCATAACCAAATTATTCTTATGTAAGGCCTTAGCCTCATCTCCCTCTGGAACTGGAACCTCCTCATGGATGTAGGAGTCCAGCTCATTTTCTTCCAAGACCAGAGAGATCCTATACTTCCAAGCTCAGAAGTTATCAGCTCCCTTAAGCTTTTCAACAAGCTTGGTATGATTAGACATATTAACTAAGAACCTCAAATGGAAATACAAAATAATTTATATCTTACCAGGTCAGGATGTCGGATCTGGATTTGGAGCTGAAATCGTGCAGTGCTGATTCAAGAGCAAATTAGGGTTTTGCTTTTTTAGAGTTCTGTCCAACCAAATGCTTTCAATTTGATCCCTAACTTCAATTTTGGGGAGAAGATCAATCCAGGCCTGGGCTCACTGAAAAATTCCACTTCTATGGAAATCCCTAATTTCCAACACTAGTGTCGGGTCCAAAACTGAAAAACCTCAAAATTGGATTCTGCTTCGACGGGAAGATGCACCCTAAGGAGGAGAGTTAATCCAACCTTATTTTGCTGAAAATATGTGGAGGAAGATCCACAAAGTAGGAAGCCCTAGTTCCCACAGCTGCACAGTGTCTTCTTCTCAGGTTAGCTCTGATCCCATGTTAGATTTTTAACATTAAGCTAGCATTATTATGATCTTTAACTGAGAGAATAACAAGCACAACAATAAAAAACAAGAAACAATGAACATAGTGTTTTTCCTGGGGGAAACCATAAATGGAGAAAACCCTGCAACTTCCTCAGAGTGAGAATCAACACCAAAAGTAAAACCCCAAAACAGTAAGATGATATCCTGATAGCAGCAACCTCTTTCTTCCTAGCCCCAGTGTCTTCTTCTTCCTCAGCTATGCACTACAACTAAGTGTGAGTGTGTGATAAATAGAGAGGCTCACTCTCTATTTATACTGATTCTCGACTTGATTAAGCCCAACTAGGGCCGACTTCAATAAGTGATTCTAATAACCATATTGCCCCGAAACTGCGGGGACTTTAACCTTTGATCAATAGGAGGGTTACCCACAATGAATTGACATGACTTGTTTACATTATAGATCCTCTCGATCAGAACATAGGGGCATGACATGACTCAATTACATTACGGACACATTCCGGAATAAACATCGGGGTACAAGACATAAGATACATATATGAATACATTTCGAAGTTACAAATACATCAACATGTTCTAGGGCTGTCCAAAATGGATATTACAGTCAAAGATATAGGGAGAGTCGTGGGGGTCTAAGTAGTGTGGAAATGAAAGGAATAAGCCTTGCTTTAGAGAGAGGGGAAGATAGGAGTCTAGGGCAAGGGTTTTAGCAAGGGTCAGGCTAGAATATAATGGTTTAGGTGTGTCTTATGGTTGCCTAATAAGTAGTATTACAGTCTAGTTTGATAGACAGTCCTAGGGTTAGTCAAGGATAGAAAATGGAGTAGAAGGCGAGAGGTTAGAATTACTATGTAAATACCAAATGCAGACAAGTTCTTTCTATTGTAATTTGGACAATGAATAAGACTGTATTTTTATGCATTTGTGTATTTTTTTGTTAACTAACCTACAGTGTTAATTTTTTTATGCATTTTATTATGAAATTACAGACTTTATTGCTTTGTCAACAATAAGTATTGCAAGTGCATCAATTGTAAACTACTAATATAAAGAAGTACAAAATGATATATTAATATACAAAAATATCCAATCATATACAAAATATGGCAACTTGTGCCGTATACCAAATATGGAAACTCGTGCCCTATACAAAATATGGCAAATCATGCCAAAATGCCACATCATGGCTAGTGTACATAGGAGGCTCTCTCAATCCTCCTGCCCACCCTCGGAGCTCCTAAGTCCAAATCCAAAATCGATCTTCCTCTTCTTCAAGCTAGAGGAAGCTCGGTTCACCCTGCTGCTTCGACAACCTCCCCTTAGGCTCTGAAATGACAACAATCAAATGTCAACTCCTACAGGAAATTATACAAGTATAAAACACAATTTAAATATCAAAATTACGTTTTCAAATTTTAAATAGATCACCTAAGACGATACCGTAAGTGGTGAGTGGGCTACCCTCCTCCATGATCCAAGTCTCTAAGCAATGCCAACATGCAAGATTTAAATAGTAAGATAACTCATACAATTTACTGCTATGTTATTTTTCGTTAATATTGAACGAGATTTTCATAAACTAACCAATGTCACCGTGAACACAACAAGCTAGTCCTAGGGGCTGGAAGGTGGAGCAATCAACTACTCCTTAGGGGTGGAAGGTGGAGTAGTGGGATGTACAACCTGCTCTGATGCTAGGGTGGATGGCATAGCGGAGGATGTAGCCACATCGATGTTGTCTACAACACTAGGGGGGACGGTCGGAGAGGGCGTGGACTGGAGTGGGTGAAGTGGTGATGTATGATGATAAAGTCCAACTGGCTGTAGAATGGAATGGGCCACCCTAGAAGAGGAAATGAGGGTGGTGGGGGAATATGGAGGAGGGGGATGAGGTCTGGGATGGGGTGGAGGGATGGCTGAATGTGGATGGATGGTGTAATGTGGTCAGAGGGGGGAGGGTGGAAACATGGGAAACTTTAAGTGAGGGGGTGGATGGGTGGGGTGGGGGGCGAAGCTAGATGGAAGTGTGGTGGTGGNTGGATGGAACAGGGTGGGGAGGGATGCAAGGAAAGGGACATGTATGCTAGGGGCTACACCTATCATATATGGTGGGAAAAAGGTATTCAGTGCAAAGATAGTGATACCGATGTGCCTATGTGGTGGGACCTGCATACATATTCATGTCATCATGTATTAGTACATAAAAAATATAACTATACGAATCTAAGCCATAAAAACTAAATTTAAACTTATACTTTATTACAAGATACCTGCTCACAGGGGGATATGCTAATCCCTGGTGGGGATGGCTAGTCACTCAATCCTGTGGGCACTTGTTCATTTGCACAAAAATATTTAGATTCAATCAGTAAATATTAACTAAATACGGGCTAACAATTTAAACAAATATGCAACGATTGACATCCAATTACTACTAACATTAAATTTAATTACTGAAAGAAAACTACTTGTGTGTATGCTGTCGCGATGTCCTTTGCAGCTTACATGGCTCCATCTAGGTTGAAGGAACCAACATCCTCCCACCCATGTATTGGATACTCAGCACTGAATAGTTGTACATAAAAAAAATCAAGTCATCAACATCTGATTCTAAGTTAAATTTATTAGAAATTATGACATTAAATAAAACAATGACTAACCTAGTGTAGGTAGCTCTTTGTTCCATGCTCCTGCGTGGGAACCTGGCATGGATGCCCACAACAAGAACAACGATGTGGCACTGTTCTCATCGAGCTAGATGGATCCACTTGGCTACCACCTGTATCTGTTCTCCCTCGCCCACCACCAGTAGACCGTGCAGAAGTGTGTCTCTTGGGGGGTCCTGCTCGCTTTGCGAGGAGATAGCAACAAATTCGGTATTCCTGAGAAGGTTTCATGTGGCACATCTGACGGACTCATGGATCTCATCTAGGCCACTGCCTAACCCAGGGGGTTGAGGAGGTGGGTTTGGATCTCGCCTAGGTGCAGCAAATCCTCTGAGTGGGTTTCGGTGGGCGTGAGGTCGATCTTGGTTTGAGCCAACACTGAAACCCTAGAACTCAATGATGTCAAGGTAGTTCACATGGAACCCTAACACAAACTCAGCCCGCAGTTTCCTGAGAAAATACTGTGGGACCTCGACATTGTTGCATGGAGGATTTTCGAATACCATGAACCATCTCTTCCTCTAGTTTTCTCTTCATGGCTGGTAATTACACCAATCCATGCAAACTCGCCTCTTCCTCACATATGTAGGTTTGTCTTGTTTTAAGATCTGTAAATTTGCTCCACAGTTGAGCTTTTGTGATATTCAGGTTTTTAATATCTTCTTTGGATATACCAGTGCTATAATGCTCTCTCATTCAAGCCCTATATTCGCTCAAACTGGTTATCTCACTATGGTAAATGTTGATATATTATATAATGGTTTGTATTGATGCGGTGAGGGAAACCCAAGAGGGTTCCCTCGTGTTCTTCAATTCATCACTCAAAATTCTTAATTGGTTTAAATCCCCTTGTAATTCATCTTCGGGGTTTTCTTGTTCGTTTAATTCAGGGTTTTCTTCATTTAATTCGAGGTTTGGGTCCTCTGTTTGGTTTCTTTCATTCATTTATTTGGATGGTTCATTGGTATTGGTCATTGTGGTCAACTAATTTGTATCTGCAGTATCAAATTTTGCCCATTTCAATTGATTTTCAATTTCTTTTTAATTTTGTAGTTTATTTTAAAAACAATAAAAAAAATGAAATAAACAAAAAAATTGCATTCCTACTCTATTTACCCTACTCCAGCGTCGTTTTAGGTGATTTGCACAAGTTGGTTGGGCTCCTTGGGGGTCGAATTCATTTCCTTGGGGTCGTTGGCTCCTCCTTGTGTGCTCGCGGGATGCAAAACAATACAAACTGTTTTGTTTTTTTTGAATACACAGGGATACGTATGCGTCCCTGTTTGTTATTGTGCCCAACCCGCACACATGGCAAAATGCACGTGTGCTTCCTGAGGCACATGTGAGCTCTTATTGCCCACGCTGGAAATTTGGTGTGGAGGTTCGTCAGTCTGAAGAGGAAGCACATGCGCGCATCTATGAGGTGTGTGCTTGTTGTTTATTTAGCCCACTTGTGCGCTCCCCTTGCATCATAATTGGGTAGCAGCTTCGTGCGGGCACCCTGACTCATCATAAAAAACACACCAGTTAGTAATATTATCAGGAATTGATGGTCTAAAAGTTAACTCAGTTGAAAATGTATTAGGTGAAAAATCTTCAGGAAGAACTAATTTAGAAGCTACATTAGCTAGCAAATCATCTTCTTGATTTTGAAACCTATGAATAGAATTAATATTGAAAGCTTCAAAATTTGAAATAAGATTCCATAACTATTTTTGATAATTCTGAAGATGTTCTGAAATGCAATGATTTGAGTTATTTACTTGTCTTACAATGATCTCGAAATCACCATATACCACCAATAACTTGATATTAATATCTAGATCTTTCTTCAAACCTTGAATAAGAGCTTCATACTCAACTATGTTGTTAGTACAATCAAGCTCTAATATACAAACTATACATATTTTATTGCCTTTTGGGTCAATTAGGAGGCATCAAACTCCTACTCCTTCTTTTGATTTTGACCCATCAAAATAAAGTGTCCAAGGTAAATTATTTACAACTACCTTATTGTCAATAATATATACATAATTCTGATTTTTTACATTCGTCACTAATATAAGTAAAATTTGAAATTTGAAACTTTTGTTTTATACTTGTAAATGGAGAATTTTCATCCTTAAAATTCCCAAAATTCAACTCATAAGTGTAATTTCTCATGATTCAATCAGAAAACAACACAGTTTCATTTGGATCATGTAACTCTGTTACTGTATATTTCAAGTATCTTTCTCTCCCAATTTTGATTTGATTGGATTTACCATTTTTGGGAAGCCATAAAGTTGACCAATCCATTGAAAAGAAACCATTCAGATTTTGTGACCAATATCTTCATAGAAATAACCCATAAGCATCAAGAATATCAACAACAATGTCTATAATATGATAAATTGATGTATTACTTGCTATCCTAATTAATACATTGTTTATCTCTCTTAAAACCCTTACATTTGACTTGTCTAACTGTGTAATTTGAGTTTCACATGGAGCATATTTTTCTTTCAGCCTTCGACAAAAAAAAGAATGCATTACATTTGATGATGCTCGATAATCAACCATACAGTTATGCACATTTCTATTATAAATTTTAAATGTGAGCAAAAAGGGAGGAGTAGTAGACTTTGAATTTTTACTTATCAATGAGGATTTATTAGCTACTAGCTTTCCTTTATTTTTAGAAATTAAATCACCATTGGAATTAGTAATAGAAGCTGCATTACCTCAAGTATTTTGAGTAAGTGAACTCATTGAAGGAGTTGTAATAGGACCATTAGGCATAGGATATATCTGAAGAAGATCATACATACTGATATTTGTGCGAATCTTTTTCAAATATTCTACAATTCATATTGCAAATATAACTTTTGTGTATTCTCAATGGTAAGATATTGTTTGGATGGTGGGGAAGTATTATTACCTTTATTTGAATTTGAACTTAATGCTCCAAGAGTACTCGCTAATCCTTTATTTTGAGTGTTATAAGCATGTTGTCCTGAAGAAGGATATTACTTTCAGAATTCTTTACTAGGATATCTTAAAAAAGTCCGACTAATTGTTTTTATTGTTCTTGAAGTTCATCTTCAATTTCAGAATTTTCTTCTTATTCATGATCAACTACTTCTTGATTTGAAGAGAATTCAAGCATAAACAATAATGCTCGAATGGTATTAAATATTTCCTCTTTGACTGCTACATCAAGAGGAGGGTTTGTTTTATTTTTATCAATATTTTGCCTAAATTGATTTCGAAAGAATCCTCTAGAAGAGGATGCTTTGGAATTTTTCTTTAACGATACCACTTCATTTGTTAATTCTCTGATAGAATTTTAAAGTTGTTCAATATCAAATGCCTCATCTTTGCCTAAATTTGATCTTTCAATTCTTTTCTGAGGAAAAGAATCAATTTTCCCATTTTTTTCAGGTTCATATGTCAGAGAATTTTTCTCAACTTTGATATATTATTCAAAAATTTCAACAAGTGTAACTTTGTTAGTTTTTTTAACAAATATGCCTAAATACTTTGGTAGCACAGAAGCATAATTTTCTATAATAATATCTTCTAGTGGATGAGAGGAGGAAGGTATTTTATTTTTTAAATTTAAAAATCTCTAATTGAAATATTTAATTCGCTCCTCATTATCTACTTTAATGCAAGATAATACAAGAGCTAATGCAATGAGTGTTTTATCTTCTCCAAATTTATCTAGAAATACTTGGGTAAAGTCTACCAAGTTTGTTATCGATCCTTGAACTAAAGAAAAATACCATGTTTATGCTTTTCCTTCAAATGTTAATGGGAAGAGGTGATAAAATACATCTTCGTGTTGTACATTCATAGTTCGAACAACTAGAATGAACTTATAAATATGATTTTCAACAAGTTCCTTATTATTGGGGTTGAACTTTGGGAGAAGTTTATCTGAATGTTTAGGCAATGGATGATGTACTCTAGGAACAATAAATGCACCCCTCCTTAACCATGGTATAGGAGGATTGGGAATAAATCCTAGTCCTATGATCTGTAGAAGATGATGATGGGAACAACAAATTCACCCCTCCTTAACTCTTGATCTTTAGAAGTGATGCATTAATTCTAGTCCTATGAGGTAAACGAAAATCAATATGAGGAATACCTTCCTTTTGAGAACAAATCCTAGTGAGAGATCTTATAGATTCTCCTAAATCTTGTTCAATTTAATGTAGGGTGTAAGGAGAAGAAGCATAGTCTCGTTCTAAGATCTCTCTAACAACATTTACAAATAGGGAATCATTGTTTTCGATTTGTGGAACAACTACAGTATCTGGGACACCAGAATTTATAGATTCGTTGATTGGTAAGGGATCTAAACTAGATATAGGCCCTTGTTTTGAACATTATTATCCATTTGTAGTCACAGGCCCTCCTTCTAGCACCATTTGTTGTCCGAATTTTCTGAATGAGGCCAACTAAGGAGAATCCATGGGGGATTCACTTGTTGACCAATATCCTATCACATTAGTTCATATTGTGGGTTTTTAATTTCTTAAAAACCAAGACAGTATATTGCAGGTATTGGGGGGGGGTTAGGGGGCTTATAAGGATTAGGGTATAAAAATGGGTGGTGGGGAGGTTTAAGGTATTGGGAGGGGGTTTCAAAAGGAGTTTGGACCAATATCTACAGAAATTAAGGGTATTCTTTACTATTCCATGATTGCACATGCTATGTGAGAGGTTCACTGAGTGAAGCCCCCATGGGAGAATCAGCCCACACAAGTCACTTACTACATCATTAGTTTATTCTCGCAAGTTGTGGTCCTACTACCATCTAAGTTTCACTTTCTTAAGGAGATTCCTACTGCTTAAACTTAGAAAAAGTATATCCTAAACTAATTGATAAAAGATAAACTAAATCCTAACTAAAAAAACTAAACTAAAACTAATTACTTATCTACAAGCTATATTAATCTATCTACAATAAAAATACTATTTAACAACTACTAAATCAAAATTAACTGTTTATGTCTACATCAGCACGTTTTTTAAGGTATTTCTTGTTTTTTGGGTAGCGGAGCCCATCAAAAGTATTCAGAGTGGGTACTCGTTGGATGTGGAATTTAATTCTACATCCAATGAGCTCTCCCAATCGAAATTTGAGTAAAAACACAGGGAGATATGTTGAAAATACGAACAAAAAAGTAGTTTTTTCTTTTCTTCCTTCAAAATTTATAAATATTATATTATTATTTTAACTCTTATTTTATTAATTTTCCTTAGGAGGCCAATTTTGAGTTGAAATTTCCTCTAATGGTTGTTCTGAACATTATTAGCCATTCGTAGTTACAGGCCCCCCTTCTAGCACCATTTATTGTTTGGATTTTCTAAATGAGTCCAACTAAGGAGAATCAGCCCACACAAGTCACTTACTACATCATTAGTTGATTCTCGCAAGTTGTGGTCCAACTACCATCTAAGTTTCACCCTCTTAAGGAGATTCCTACTACTTAAACTTAGAAAAAATATATCCTAAACTAATTAATAAAATATAAACTAAGTCCTGATTAAAACAACTAAACTAAAACTAATTACTTATCTACAAGCTATATTAATCTATCTAAAATAAAATTATTATTTAACAACTACTAAATCAAAATTAATTGTTTATGTCTAATCTATGCTTTTCTCTCTTAAGGAGAGTCTTTGTTTTCTTTTTTGTGAAATATTAAAAGAAACTGTTTAAAAGATAAAATATAATCAATTGAATGCAAAATCTATTTAACAGCTGCTAAATGAAAAATAGAAACATTAAAGTAAAAAATAAAATTGAAAATTTAATCTAAACTACTTAATCCTATATCGCAGACAGAAAATTATTAATGATGTTAACAGTCTATTGACCATATAACTAAAAAAAATTTAAAAACAACTATGAAAGTAAACTATCACAGTTAATAAGATAATGACTTTCTATTGAATAATAATTTTATGATAAAAGAACTATAAATAATAAATTATTTATCGCCTTAAAACATAAATTGTCAACAAGCAATTAAAATTTAATATTTTAACATTTGATATTAAGGATGTTTAACTAATACATTGAACACATGTAGAAATACTAGTTAATCAACTAACAAGCTAATCTGTATGTAATATCACTCAATCAAGTTATTAATGAAAACTTAATAAAATGTCACATACAAAATTTAAATCAAACACAAATTGTAATTTTGATTTGAGTCACTCAACACAATCCATACAATTATATCAAAGTATAATTGTAAATGAATCAAGAGAAGAAGATTACTATGGAGAATTATATATATAAATTCATAAAAACTGAATAAAAAATAGGATACCAAAATGGGAACCAGTGTTGGACAAAATCACAGGAACACAAGTTATGATAAACTTGTAAGACACTTTATATTTTATTACTCCAATGCATAGTCTCCTCACTTGTACTCGAATCCCCATTTCAAGGGATTATCATGGTTTATATAACAAAAAATAACTAACTACTTTCAGTATATTATGCAACTAATCTCTAAAAATAGACATTAAGGTTCTAACAATTGTTAAGCAATCAAACCAAATGATCAACATAATCATTTTGTTTGACCCAAAATTTCTCAAATACATGCATTCTAGCATCTAAATTGTTGTAGTGAGTAATTGTCTTAACAACTCCTAACAAGATTTTAGTAACATCATCCATGAAACTGAAATGGATCCATGCAAGACTTACACAAGATCAACACCTAGCATCTAGATCCTCGAAAGGGTGAACTGTTCCATTATCTGGTAGCAAAATATTTATGAGAGTAACAACATTAAAATATGAATACATCCAACAAAGACACCTTTCATTCAAACCATTGCAAAGGTTGATAGTTGGTAGTATGATTCACTTCTCTCTAATAACAACCATTATCAAAATGTATCCGAATATCCACATGTATAAACCAATTAATAATTCATTAATTTCACTTAAGATAGTATTAAAAATAAAAAGAATCTCTAACCGAAATTGAAGCATGCCCTCAGAATCTATGATTATGTGGGTATGCTAATAAAAAACTCTTATTACCTGTATAAATAAAAAACATTTTAAACTATAACAAGAGAAAGTTCAAGTTGAGATATGTAGTTTAGCGGCTCTTCTTGCTTTAGAAAACCTAGCATGTAATTTCACAATTTTAAGCTTTTGTTGTTTGGACAGTTTCAATATTCGCCCATGAGATATAGCCAAAGACCTCTTAACAACTTTATATTTGTCTTTCTTAAGATTTAAATATCTGCCACATGTTTACCCAATCCACCAATTCTCCTTTCAGCATTTTGATTTCTTCATCCTTACCTAATGGATTGGCATGCAATTCTTCAACCTCAGCTTCTAATAGAGATATCTTTATTCTAAAGGCATGTTTAAATGATTTTCTAATACTCTTCCTACTTCTAGTAGGTGAATAATCTCATTGAGATGATGGTTTAGACTCAGGTATACTTCGATATTTCCTATCCAAACCTTCTTTAAGTGGGTCAACCACATGATCGTTTTCCTTACAATTATTTTCAATATATTCATCGTCTTGAGTGATTTCATGGTTTGGAAACATATTTTCATCCTCACTAATGATTTCAACAAATGGTGTTTCCTTTTGTTGTTGAATGTTTGCAAGATTTACTATTGTAGCTACACTCATAGTGAACCTTCAAGCAGTTAGAGAGATTGAGTCTCTTTGCTTAGGTTTGAGTTCATTAAACATGATAGAATCTTCTTTTTGTCTTTTAACAAATGTATCAGGTTTTTGGGTAGGAATTTCATCAATTTGAACAGGTTGCGAAACAATAGAGATTCCACCCATTGTCGTTATGATTACCCTTTGTCATGTTAACACTGAAATATTTGGACAAGGTTGGTTGGTTGTCATTTAACTCCATAGGGTTGGAATCAGGTCTTAATATAGAGGCTTCAATGACAGAGAATTTTCTTCTTTTTAACCAAGATCTAGATATGGTAGGGGTGGGGATCGGTTGAACCAAAACCATTCTTAGCTAGAAATTGATCCCAATTTCTTCCAGTTAATGACAATTGATATTGGACCAACATTTTAACTAATCTATGATGAAACATGCTATGATCTCGATTCCCTATAGTACTCTAAACTGCAATTTCCATTTTCTCTAAACTATTCAATAGAAAGCAAGGTAGATTCAATTTAGACCCTCTAAATGCCATTAACAGTCTCGAATGATAAAAATGCACAGAAGAGAAATGACCATCACAAGTTATGTACCTAATAATCAGTTAGAGCAAGGGCCGCCATTGGGGTTTTAAGGATTTTGCAGGAAACTCAAATTTCTCATCAAAATTTACAAGAAAGGGTAATAAAAACCGCTTCCACTTGGTCTTATCTATTTCCCCTCGTTTGAACCATTTTTCTCTAGTTTGAGGTAATTATGTTTCTTTGGCTATGAAATCCTCAGTGATAACCAACATGAAATCTCTAATTTGTGTAACGTTTTCCTTGAGGGATAAAGAGAATTGATGAGTTAACTCAGTGTTATTCCCATTGAAGCTTCTAAAAAACTTTCACCATCCACCCTTATCGATTAGCCGAGAAGCCTCTGGCTCAATATCAAGCAACTCATCACTAGCCGACTCGAACCTGCATAAGGGTTCCATTGTAACTGTACTGAGCAAACAATAATTCTAAGGGTATTTGCTAATGGTTATTATGCACGAAGCTAACTGTTCCTCCTATAAAAACTGTAATTTCTATACCCTGCGCAGCCAAAATACAACTAACTCCATTCTAAGGTTTTGATAAATAGGAAAATGGTGTGAAGAACAAGACCATAATGATACAAAGAATGAAATCATAACCCTATACATGTATCATAAATGAGAATGAACTTTTAAAATCTTATCAACAGATTAATTTGACATGATTATGTACCATAATCACAAGTTTCTAATAATAATTTACGTGTCAAATCCAATCTAGGATAGTCAGCATATATTGTATTCATAATTTCATTTTGCAAAGTTTTCATAATAGTTAGGGTATCATTCGAATAGGTTTTGGTTATCGTTTAAAGCATAGTTTGATTTACATGGATGATTTAGACATAATTTTGGGTTGCACATTTGTCATATCAGTTAGGGTATGATGCAAATGGAATTTTGGTGATTCATTTAAGCATAGTTCTCATAAGGTTTTAGTGTTTAATGTTTAGGCATAGTTTAAATAACTTTCATGTTTTAATTTATAGCAAATTAATATCAATATATAAAACATGAAGTGGATTGTTAATATTTTTCCTAATCATTATAAATCAAATTAATGAAACCCTAATGAAATTAAAATATTTAATCATGATAAAACTATACATAATTGAAAATCATAAATCCAAGACATATCTTGGCTACGAAATAATATTAGTAGGTTATAATCAAATTTCAATGAAGAAAAAATTATTATATGAAGAATTGATTTAGCAACTCCTAGATGAATTTTAATGGTAATTTCAATAATTCATCACAATATGTTTGCAAGTGATTTTTAATACCGTAATAGATGTTTCAAGATTAAGAGTACCTTCAGAATCACATATTATGAAGCTACTCTTTATAAATTTCTCAAAATTTAATAAAGATATATGTTGTTCACCATTTTTATTGATTAAAACAAGATAAAAAGGCGAGAAGCTTGTTTCTTGCCAACAATGCTCTAGAATTTGCCAACTCAACATCATATCAACATAACAAATCTAATAATATTAACGCTCCAGAGTCCTCTGATTCAACATCTAAATATAATAAAGGTAAGTGATCATGATGCTCTAGAGTCCTTTTGATTCAACATCAATCATCGTATTAATAACTAGGTACATTAAATATGCTAAACATCATCTTAAACCAATTTAATAACATGATACTTTTAATATATTACAAATAAATGTATTAGTCATTCCAATAATTTCTTTATTTCATAAATCAATTGCTTTTGACATATGCCATGCCATCGACTTGATCATTCTCTGAAATGTTTCAATAGGTTTTCGAATCTATCACTTGTTTCCTATTTGAATATATCTATTTCATTGACGCAATTGACTATTATTAGCATCCTACTATATTTTCAAAACCCATTCTTTGAATCTCAATTTGTTTTTAAAAGTTACCTCATGTACTTATTTCTATTTACCAACCTTCGCGAAGATTCTTGCACCCATGCACACCTGCATGTTTCACTCACAATATCTTGTGAGATGTTATTTATAGTCTCTTATAAGGCAATCTCTTATAATATCTTAATGTCCATCAATGAGTTCCATTGAAACTCTCTCATTTTACAAATAGGTTATTTGTCAATCCTCCATAACTAGTTTTTGGGATCTATAATCTACGAGGGCATTTCTAAGATCATCCCTAATGCAAAGGACTTGGAGTTGATTCACAATGGCATGCCCAACACCCTACTCATCATATTTTATTAAAATTAGGCCCAACACCCTACACCATAAGCAACTCATGCCTTATAAAATTCCATCAAGGAACACTCTAACAACCAACACATCCAATAAAAAAAATTAAAATTAGGCGAAATCATACATACACACAACAAATTCTAATTTCTGACATGATGTAAAAAAATCATATGAAAAATTGATGAATATACATCAATGATCATTCATGATGAAAAATTAAAACACAAGATACAAGGATCAAACCACTTTATGGGTAAACAACCATGACTCATATTATTCATGATACAAAATCAAATCCAAAAATGCAAGGAACAAGGCATTGCAACCTTAAACAACTTGAAATGTTACCTACTCATTCTTGCAATGGAACCATTGGAAATAGGCCTTCAATCCTCTCCATCCCTACTATCCCATATAAAAGTTGAAATTAGCATACCAACCCATATAAAAGATGAAATTAGCATATTAGATACGCAATTACAGAGATGTAAGGTCCAAACAAGGCACTACATGCCTAAACAAAAGGAATCGGCATCCTACCTATACTACTATCTTTCTTTCACAAATATTCCTAAACGTGCAAAAAGAATAAGTCTACTGGCTCCCCTTAAAGCCATAGTACTCAACCCAACAACCACCAAGCTAATACATGATGGATACAAATAACAATTTTTTCACAGAAATGATGCTAAGATTATAGGTCAAGCACCAACCCTTCTTTGGTGGTTTAGAAACATTATATATA
>LPNX010556980.1:32815-75388 GCA_001517045.1 Pseudotsuga menziesii
ATTACTAGTCAATTGGTAGAATGAATATAAACATAGAACATAAGGTCCAAGGTGTAAGAATCCCATGTCAACAAACACATGAAGACTAAAACCACAACAAAAAAACAAACAAAAACCCTTAATGAGTATTTCTTCATATCCTAAAATAATTACATGTAAAGGACGACATTCCCTATCCATTTGTCCATTAGCAGATAGCAGTACGATTTGAATCCATGAATGCATGAATCCGTAACTATTACATTGAAATAACCATACAGTGAGAGGATTGATTTATTGGAGAACACTAGAAGAAGCAGTAGGATTGGAATCCTACCAAATGAACTTCATATAGACTGCCAAACCTCCCTCGCAGCCATCCTTTGCTAAGTGTGTGCGTGTTGCATCTCTTATCCATACCATGTCACAATACCTACAAAACATTAACCAAGAACATTGCCATACTTCCCAAGTTTGGGAAACCATTAAGTAAACTTCAAATATTTTTTTGTGATGGAGCATACCACAATGGGTTTTGAACACCACCACTAAGCCAAGCAACAACTGAACTAACACTAAGAACCACCACAATGATGTAGAGTCCATCTAGTCCATGCCAAGAACCACCACACTGACGTCGAGAAACCACTGATCCAACGCTTAGAACCACCATGCTAGATGAAGTAAACAACCCACTCAACAACAAGAACTACAGCAGGAGTCAGTCTACATGATAAACAATGCGTGTCACCACCACCCACAACACCCACAGGAACGATTGTTGCAGATAGGTCAGACCACCACCGGGGTGACCGAACGTCGATAGACAGGCCCCAAGAAAGAATGAACAAGGGAGGGAAGACACCACGGTAGAAGGGGCATGGAGGGATGACATTGGGACCAGTAAAAGTGCCACTACTACATAAAGGGGGTTATTAAGACAATATTTGTGTAAATTATCTCAACTTAAGATGAAAAAAAGTTTGTGTATTGTCTTAAGTATTGTCTTTAAGCGGGTGTCTTATTGTCTTAAATTTAATACAATATTTTAAGACACGTGCTTAAAGACAATACTTAATAAAACACACAAACTTGTTTTTGTCTTAAGTTGAGACAATTTACACAAATATTGTCTTAATAACCCCCTCTCCGTAATAGTGATAGAATGAAACTATTTATGATAGGGCACGGTGGAATCGAACCACCAATCTTCTGCATTATATAATGTGGATTCTCTACCTTTGAGCTAGCACCTTGCAACTTCATATACAAGAAGAATATTTGTATTTTTAGAGTTTTTTTTTTAAGCAATGAGGACAAGAAGCATCTAGAAATAGCTTGTTGAAACAAATCAAAGTATGGAGGAGTGAAACAAAGTTTGATTTACTTTAAAGAAACTAGTGGAATCAATTGTATGTGTATTAGATCACACTTAAGAATGAAACACAAAGGATCCAGGAGCATACGAGGCACATGTGGTAAGACGAGGCAAGATGGATGCCCCATGGCATACAAATGGTCATACAATGCTCATTGATGGTAAATTTGATCTATACATTCCATACTAAGACAAATCCAACCAAAGAATCATGTGTTAAGATGTGATAATGGATATTTTAACAATTCTAAATTTTAATGCATTAAGCTAATAATTGTATCTAATAGTTAATTTAAAAGTTAATATATCAACAATTACATTTCAAGTAAAAGTCATGATTGGAGTTGAAGTTAAGATAATAGTTGTATCATCAATAGAGTTAAGCTCATAGTTGTATCAATAGTTGTATCTAATAATTGAATAGTTGAAGTTAAACTTTAATTTTTCTAACTATCACGAAGTCTACTTATTAGATGTTAGCTAAGCAATTTTTTTATTTTTTTGAAATTGTTAATTATCAATTTTGGACTATGCCCATAGAATCAATCTTGATAGTAAACTTGTCTCAATAAAAAAACATAGATGGTATTTGACCCCAAAATTCTAATATATATACACTTATCAACGTAATTAGTCTATATATTAATCTCTTAAATACTTAGATATTTCCAATAAGGATGTGCTGCAACTTTTTGTCCCCAAAATTTTCAATTTTAGGGCCCCTCCTTTTATTTGTTTTATTAAATCCCAGGAATATTTTGTTCTCACCTAAGCTGCCCTGAGTTCAGCTTTTGCCTTGAAAAACTTGGTCTATTTCATTTTTCTGTGTCGGAAGGTTAGTCAACTATCCTTCCGATATAGGAAGCATAACACACTATCTTTCCAACATTACAGAAGCCAAACCATCAAGCCTGTCGAAAGAGCTTCAAACTCCCACGCCGATGCATTAGAGCTCATTTTCTCTTCTCCTCGGGTTCGATGTTCCGAGCTTAACACTTAGTGATTTCGATATCCGATTATGTTTATATTGTTGTCAGGATCTTTGGTCAGAGTAAGTCGGAGTCCCTAGTGTTTATCATTGTCGACGTTGTGGGAGACTAGTGCTGAGACGTTCTGATAATAGCTTGTTTTTCCTTGTCAACTCTTTAGAGCTTAGGATTTTTGAGTTTCGATACCAATTCCGACAAGGAAATCCACGACGATATAATGGTACTATGTTGATGTTGCGGAGGAGGATCAGTATGATGGACTTAATGTATCTCAGGACCGTAGTTCTGTTTACACCCTCCATTGTGGTAGTCCTCCGGTTTATCCTTTCAACGGATTTAAGTTTTGTCTACTGATAAGTTTCCCGCTAACTGATATATATATAGAGGAGTTGTATTATATTGTTTTATTCGCATTTTGACGTGTAGTTGGCATTTGTTCGTGTCATTTTCACCGTTCATGCATACTAGCTGTCCACTAGTTCATTTGCTCTACTCCTGTGGAGGTTCGTGTCCATCCAATCGATTAAACTGCTATTGCCAGGTAGGTAAACCACGATTTTGTTGTTTTTGGATTTTATTGGTTGATTTTTTTCGAGCCGTTAGATTTTCCATTGATTGCTGTTTTTCGCATAAAAGGAATGCTTTCCCTTACGGTTTTCATAATTGTTTTACATTAAGGGTGAGGAGGTTTAGTTGTTTGATGTTTTTCATTAGTGGGAGAATCTGAGTGTGTGTGCCATTGAACCGTTATGGACATTTTTGCGCTGGCTCGATTGGTTAGGAAACGGTGCAGATAAGCGTTTCGCTGTCTACACCACCCTTTTATTGCTTTTTTCATGGTTGGACAGAGGATATTAAGCCATTTTTCTTGCATTTACCTTATCTTGTGGGACTCACGAGGATTTTTCCTTTTCGGTCGACTAGGGTTTTTATTGAGAACTAGTGGTAGGATTAGTCTGATAAGTCCCTATGTGAGACGAAGGATTGTTCGATTAATTGAGGTTTTAAGATGGTGGAGTTTAGGAAATTTTAGGAAACATCTTGCATGATCTTTTCTTGTTAAATCTTTCATTCGTAGAAGACTTTGTTAACCTATTTTTCAGCATGCATGTTGAGGAGGTAAATAAATTGATATATTTTCTTGATTATTGTTTAAACACTTGCTAATAGCTCAGTTGGTCTAAGGACATGCTTTGATTGTGACAGGGTGATTGTTATAACGAAAACATGTAAAAAACACAAAAGAAGAAAGCTTCTATGGTTGAAGGAGAGCCTGAAGTAGAAATCATCACTAAAGTGGAGTTCATCTACAAAGATACCAAAGCCACTACGGGGGTTGAACCAAATTACAAGTGGGAGGAAATCTATAGAATGATCACAAATAAGAATGTACCTGATGCCAGTTTTTAGGAACTAGTGATCTATGCCAACATTGAGAAGTCAGCCCTAATGAAAGTAGCTATGAGGCCCGAGTTATTTCCCTACTCAGAACCAATATGCTAGATTCTGCCCAGGGTAGATGTAACGACAATGATTCTAGAGAACACTGCTAATAAAGGCTATGCTGTATATAGCCCTGCATATGTCTCTATGGCTTATCATCTACCCTCACCCGAGGTTTATTTGATAGAAAGTTGGTTGAAAGAGATAGCTATGGACCTGGTGGAGAGTGTAAAGAGAATGATGATACTAGGAAAGAATTTCCGAACTAGGCCTTCCAGAGAATATGACACCTCTACTCTTTGTGCTCCCTACAAGTTCATTGCATTGATGCTCAATAGGATTTTTGGTGGAGCACATGGAAAGAGCTTCAAGATAGGTTGGATACCAGTTATTTTCTTTGTGGATACCCAAGGAACCATCTTTAACTGGGAAAATATAGTGTCAAACAGCCTCTCTGGATGTATATCAGCAGCCTTAGGAGGGGTATCTCAAAAGAAATCAGAATTTTATATGAGCTCTATCCTGATTGATTGCATATTGTGCACTCAGTCGTTTCTTGCTTTGAGATGTAATTGGGAGAAGGACAGAACCCTAGTGTACGCAACCTATAAATTGTTGTGGGCACATAAGTACCATAGTTATTACACGGAAATTTGTGAGCATTTCATTATGCCCTTATATACCCTCATTTTCTTGACTAAATGTAATTGCATGTCTGAAGAGGCATTCAAAGTCATACAAGAGTTTGGAGATTATTATTTGACGAAGGATGGGTTAAATGTAAGGATGTATGGTGGTTCGAGAGTCCCTTCCCTAATCCCGAAGTATGCCATAGATTATTTACTCCACAAGGAGGCAATTAGACAGCTATATATTGACGGTGTAGGCAATTTTTTGTATGAACATAAGAATACAACGTATCCTACAGTACCTTTCTTACTTGGAAGCTACAAGTTTTCAAGGGTAAAGAAGGTGGCAGAATTTGTTAAGGAGATGGAATATTTTTGTTCTCGCGAAATGAATTTTCATCGAAATGACTCCCACAACAAAGTAGCTGACTATTGCAAGGAAGCAGGGATTCATTTTGAATATACTGATTTTTGGGACAAAGATGAGGAGACATTCTGAAATACGAAGAACATAACCGCCCTTAAGAAGATATTCAAGCAAAAAATAACTACCATGGGTGGAAAAGGCAAAACTTTGGAAAAGGCTAAGAAATTGGAAGATGAAGAGGCAAAGAAGAGAGAAGAAAATGGTAGAAGATTAGCACAGGAAGCAGTATGTTGGTTAAGAACTGAAGAAGAAGAAAAGAAGCAAGCTGCAGAGGAAGCAACTAGGAAGGAAGAAGAAGAAAGAAAAAGAAAAGAAGAAACTGGAATTAAGAAGAAACAAGAAGAAAGTCAGGGTTTGAGACTAACAGGATCCCAAAAGGATCAGCAGACTATAGATCAAGTTGATACACAAGCAGTACAAAACCAAATAGGTCAAGAGCAAGGACAATCTGAACCTGATCCCTTGGAACCTGTTGCATCTTCTGCCAGCATATTAGGAAAAGATTCATTTTCAGAGATAAATATTATCCCTTTAATGCCTACCAAAGGGGATGAGGTTCTTGATTTTAGTACCATTTTTTATGATAAAGAAAAGAAAATAATCGTTAAAAGAACTGAGAAGAAGGTCCATACTGGAGGACAACCCAAAAAAATGGTAACAGATAAAACATTGGTACATGGTACACATAAATATCCATGGTTGATAACAAGAGCCAGGGTAGCGTTAACCCTGGTGATTGAAGACAATTTGGACAGGCTCATGGCTGATCTAGAGCAGTCAAGAAAGAATGCAGCCCAATTGAAAGAAACTTTAAAGAAGGAAAGAGATGAGAGCCAAAAGCTAAAAATAAAGTATGAAGATATGATGGGTGAAGTCAGGGCTTCAAGAACGGAATGCCAGAATCCACAAGCGGATAAGAATGCTCTAGAAATTTCTGCAGAGAACACAGAAAAGAGTGCTCACGTTACCTTAGTTGAATTACAAAAGCTACATCTAGAGCATCAGATGTTGAAGACTGAAAATGATGATCTTCACTTATCATATGGAAATTTAAGTACAGAGAAGAACAGGTTGGAGAGCAGGGTTACTGAGTTAGAAATGGAGAAGGTTACTACAGAGGAAAATGAGAAGCAATATCAGATGCAAGTAGCAGCCTTAGAAGAGAAGAACAATTCATTGATCACATCACTTAAAGATGCTATGGAGCATAAAATTGACATCGAGCCTTTTGAAGATCATTTTCTGATTCAAAGAAAAAGGATCCATCAAATACAGATATGGATTAAAGATGAAAGGTGTAAAATTTTGCAGATAGACACTAGACTAGAAGAAATTCTAGACACCATTTCATACTTTTTGGATAGGTCTCAAGATATTTTGGAGATTCTAAAAGGAAGAATGGTCTGGGCAGAAACAAATAAGGAATCTCCCGCGGACCTAGCAGTAAAGGATCAGCCAACTTTAAAAGAGGAGTATGAGTTACTGGAATTTGTGATTAATGTAGCAGAAGAGTTTAAGAAAACAATGAAAAAGAGAAAGGCAGCATGTGTTGAATATTGCAGGAGAGTGCTCTCCACATACAACCGATGCCAAACTTCTACAGAAAAAAGATTGGATGTGCTACGGGAGCATGAATTGTTTCTAAAACATCTACAGGATAAGTACCAAGAAGATGAGTACGAAATCCAGCAGGTTAAGGACCTAGATGAATGGATATTGAAAAATACAGTAGCCCATGCAGCAGTGAGCATACATCTATTAGAAGACCAGCTGCGCCTAAGTCCTGCCAAGTTAGAAGGGGTAAAGACCCAGGCTGCTAAATACGAAATTAATATTCGATTTCTTGAGCCTTCCTGGTTTGAAGGCATAACAGTGCATGGAAGAAGTTTATCGGCGAGCAAGCTGGCCCTTCCTCATAAAGTGTTTTGGAAATATTGATTAAAATGTAATATATTGTATAAATTATGTGCACAAGCTACGAGACAAAATTTTGGAAAATGAAAGGTTGGAAAATCTCAAGAGACAATGAGAGGCAGCCCAAGAGTTTTTTTGTTGTATAAATATAAGAGAGTTTTAGATAGTAGGGAACCTTTTTTCCAGACTATCTTAAGCAAGGATTGTAAGAAGAACTATTTCATTTTACAATGAAGATGCATATGTTTCTGCTGGAGAAAGTTCTGTGGATTTTTTGAATGTTTGCTAAGGGCCAGTTGAATATGGACTATTTCTATGGTTGGGTACATATCCAGAACGTTTTAATTGGTGAACACTAGCGACCCCTCTGAATAGTATTAAGTATCAAAAAGTGGTGTATACGTCTATAGATCTGAAACAATTCACCACCCATGCAACATTTAACGCTTCGACTGTAGGGTTGGTGGATAGTATTCGTCGTTTTAATTCTACTTGACACAACATTTTTGGATTCGGATTTGAAGAGACTCAGCCATGAATACATGGATCTTAGGTTTTTCCATCATATCGTTCTTTGAGACATGTATGTTCAAATTGATTGCAGAAGGTAACTGTAGCTTTTTTCTCCAGCTATACTGCGTACGGTGATACGAGAAATAATGAATATCCCCACACACACACAGAGCAAAGGAAACTTTCCTCCATATGAAATTATTGGACACAGCAGCATCAGATATATGAAGGAAAAGTTTAGCCGACTATAAGGTTAAATTTCAGAGTTGAACATGAACATATCCGAGCTCTTCGGTTTCTGCGCCTGCGTTGATATTTGGGTTAATTGGTCATACCGTGTTTTTCAAACATGAAGTTCAAATTGATTGCAAAAAGTCCCTGCAGCTTTTTTCTTCAGCTACACGTACTGTGAGAACAGAGGAAATTTTCCTCCATGTGCAGGCATTTCATGGACCCTATTCTCACAGGATGTTTATCCAATGGAAAAATCTTGCCCGACTATTAAATCGGTAAGGGATTTTACATTTGATAAACGTTCGGTGGAAATATATGGAGTAAAGTCTCCCTCTATTCACTGATATAATCATCATACTAGTAGGTGAAGAAAAAAGCTGCAAGCACCTTTTGTTGAGCGATATTCACCAGGCATGGTAGTGCGCTAGTATTTGGCTTGGAGATCGATGATTCAAACTTTTGGTTTATCATTACTCCAGTGATGTAGTTTTTGGTAAATTATATTTTTATTGTTTAAATTTGATTTTGTTAAGTATATCCATTGATTTAGTGCTACCTATCAAATAACCTTGTTATACTTGATTGTGCAATTTCAACTACCGATACCTAGAATCTATCAACAGAATTTGAGAAAATATAATTGAAATATCCACATTATTGCAGGTTTAGACTAGCCCCTGTTGCTTCCCTCTGCTGCTTTTAGTTTTCCCTCTCGGGCTTCATGGTAATGCTTCTCACTGTGTAAGGCAAGGACCATAATTATATGTAGTTGTTTTGAGTGACTTCAATATGCAGAGACTGATGAAGAACATTCTACTGTCATAATGAAATTTTATAAAAGGCAGAATTGTAGAAGACCGAATTGTTTCACAATATTTAGAGTTTGGAACAAGAACACATAATTTTTGTTGTAGAATAAAAAATTTTGTTAGTTTGATAGAGGTTTTTCTTTGAGTTTTGGGTGAATTATGGTTCAGGATGAGACAAGTGCATTGTCCATATTGATCCTATATCAGTCTTTCAAAATTCAAAATAAACAAATAAAAATAACTGGGAGCTATTTGATGAATGGATAACTCTTAAGAATGCATTGATAACTCATAAGATAACTCAGAAGTGATGAATGTATAACCAATAACTATGGCAGATAACTAGAAGGATGTTGGATAAAAAGAAAAAAATATATAAAAAATAATTAATAATTAAGAAATAAATAATAAATAAATAATAGGTAGCCAGTGGATAACTAACAATTGAACCGGTTTAATTATAAGAATATGAAGAATAAAAAATAAATTCCAATGTGTCTTCCATTCCATAACTATCTCTTAACGATTTGATCCCTATGAAAATGATCCAGCCACAAATTATTTTATAACTATTTCTTAATCATTTGATTCTTATAAAAATAATCCAGCCACAAATTATATAAGTGTGCTAATTACATATCCATTAATAATCATTCATTTCTTATTCATTTAATGACTTTACAATAAGTAGGATAAAAGGTAGAAGAGATTCTTTTCATTTACTCACGTTATTAGTTTGAAAGGCATTGCTATTAATTATGTAATTGAGAGTACAAATTATCAATGTAATCGCAAAGTTTAGAGTGTTGATCAATTTCATAAAATCATCTGATGAAGTTGTGTTTACTTTAATTGACATATTTTTAGAAAAACAAATTAAAATTGATTTTGTAAATTAAAATTAATTGATGAAATACAATACCAAGCAAATGAAATTCACTCGAAAGTAGTATAGTATTTAATTTTTTTTTTAAAATTGATTAAAAATACATATGGATAATAAAATATATATATTAAATATATGATATATGATATTATTTAACATTTTTACAAATATACAAAATTAAAATTGCCCATTAAAAATTTATGAACTTAAAACTCCCAATTAAAAATAAGAAAGGGAGAAAATATAATATATTTCAAAAAAACACAAATCAAAGTTATTTAATAATATATAAATATTAGAAAATGTTATGTATAAACTTTTGGGAGTTAAAGTAATCTAATCATTGACTAGCCATATACAACAAAATTAGAATTATCCATTAAAAATCATTTCAAATTTTATAAAATTAGAACTACCAATTAAAAATCATATGAGAAAGGGAGAAATAATAGTATATTTCAAAAACACAAATAAAAGCTATTTAATAATATTTTAAAATATTATGTATAAACTTTTGGGAGTTAAATTGATCCAAATCATTGAACATTCATATACAACTTTATGTTGCAAACATCATATTATATTAATATAAAGAGTTTATGATAGAGTACAATTAGATATTTTAAATGAGATTATGTGATCATAGCAATCATGTGATGCAATTATAGGAATTTTTGTTCAACCATCTACATACTAGAGTAGAGACACCAATAGTGGTATAGGGACAAAACATGCTTATAGATGAGGTTATTTCAACACTCCACAAACCAAACAACAAAATATCCATTTAAATAACTAAATGACTTCATTAAATATATACAAAATGTTTTGAAGTAATTCAAAAAATTTCCATGAATTAACTCGGCCTACAACTATCAAAAAGTGGGCCTTCATGCCCAGTTGTTAATGCATGGGAGACCAACTTTACAAAACATCATGTCAGTGTCACCAGCAGCAAAGTTATGTGTGAAAGACAACGTCTCACCTTAAATAGTCATAAAATGTCCAACCCAAAAAGCACTCATGTGCTATCAAATATATGCCACTTAATGACAAAAAAAACATCTCTTCCAACCATCACACTCATCACTGATCCAATACCCGTCTACACCTACACAAACAAACAAAAAGTAGTGTTCAACATCACATATGAATCCATCCATGTCCTAACTCTGGAAATGGAATAAATTTCCATCAAGACTCTTTGTTTAACAAATCAACAAATCAAATCTACCATTAATACCATTAATTAAATTACCAGTAAGAAGATCCAATAGCGTAAACATGCAATCTGTAGTAAATTCAATGCCAACCAAACCTTACAACTTATATAATAAACCATTAAACTCATAAAAAACAAAAGGATCCATTAAACTACTCAATGACACATGGATCAACCGTGGTATCCATTGGATCATACTAAAACCAATCACAACCACATATAAAAAAAGTTCAGTCCATGCCAACTACATCCAACATCCATCATTAGCACTTGAAAACTATAAATCAATAGCAATCTAACTTATTTTACCATTTTGCAATTCGAACTGCTTAGCAAATGAGTCCCTCACACTAGACATTCGACTTAGGTATTTTATAGTCAATCTTGTATAGTTATTTATATGTCATTGTTTATATGCCATCTAAAACAACTAACCTACTTGGCTTCGCACAACATATCCCTTTCATTTTTTTCCTTCAATGATGTTGAATATACCAATGAACCTTTTCTTATGTTTCCGATTTGGTTTTTCATCTAATGAATACATATTAGAAAAGTAGTCAAACCTCCTTCTCAATTCACATTTGTTCATTTTCTTTGAGTTATTTGTCAAGATTAACTAGATTATGATGCCCATGGTTCAAAATATATTTCCTATAGTTGAAGCAAGTTAAGTCTCATTGGTGTTTGGTTTCTTGGCCACACCAAAATCACAATTTAACATACTTTTCTTTTGTAGTTTAGGTAAATTTCCAAGACAACACCATTCAATCATTTTTTCATAAGCATTATTTAAGGTGTACTTTAACTCTTCCTCAACAGGCTCGCATTATATTCATTTAATTGTATGCAATAAAGGAAAATAGTTAACAATTGGACTTAGAGAAGCACTAAGGTAGTGAAGGGAATGAAGTGTAGAGACAATGTGAGCTACTTAGAATTGACTTAGTAATTAGCATTAAGCAAAATATCCATTATGCTAGTGTTTTTTATGACCTCGCCCTTATGAGGATATGAACTCACTTGTTTTATCACAATTCTGTCTTTTATTCGCACAAGTTGTGGCCACCATGGGAAGAGGGAATTATGTTGCTCGAATAAGGAGGAGATGAAAGCAAGTCCCTGGAGTTGCAAAGCTGTAAAATTGTTCCTCAAATGAGGATACAAAACAGAAAGTGCAAGGTAGAATCAATATGCAAATGGTGAAGACCAATGAATTCCGAAGCCTAATGGTTCTACTCCACCTGCACCTATAGTGCACGTAACTGGTTCGAGCAAGAAGATCAATGTTATTAAAGGTTGCAAAAAAGAGGAACTAATGAAGGAAATTGATGATGTCAATTCCAATGGATATTGTTTGAGAGCATCTACAAAGAACTATGGGTTTTCTCCTATCTCGGTTCATTATTGGCTAAATGGTCTAATTCATACCAAGAGGAAAGGGCTTATCACTGTTCTAACTAAACAAGGGGAGGAAGAAGTTGTTAGTTGGTGTAAGGATATGGCTGATATGAACCATGGGATGGATTTGATACAATTGAAGTCAAATTTTGCACATATCTTTCAATCAAGGCCTAATCCTTTCAAAGATGGATTTCCAAGGAAGTCATGGTGGGAAATGTTCAAGAACTAACATCCAAAACTTATCTTACAAACTAGGGAAATTCTAGATAGAGATGGATAATTGAATTTGTGACCTGGAATTGTGTTAAGGATCTATGCCACATTGTCCAATGTGGATCATAAATGGAACTGTGGTGAAAGTGGGTTACAAGCTACGAGGAATTGTGGCATGCTTGTAATCATGGGGAGAGCTAGCAAGAATGTGCCCAAAATTCTTCCCAAGAGTAGGGAGTGGATAACCATTTTGTGTTGTGTAAATGAGGTTGGTTCATCAATCCCTAAGTTCTATATTATTTAAGGGAAATAGTTTATTGAAAAATTATATCGAGAACTGTGAGGTGGGAGGATGCATGGCTGAAAAAAGAACTATTTTTAAATTAGTCAAGTGCAAATTTATTTCATATATATCAGTTGGTGTATCGTGTGAAAACAAACATGTCACTTGATATTCGATGGCCATGGAAGCCAAATAGACCCACAAATAGTTTAAGAAACAAACATTATGGACATTGATTTTCTAACCTTGCATGCATATATCACCCACAAGTTTCATATGCTTGATGTGAGTTTGTTTATACCATTTAAAGCCTTTTTCAGGTTCAAGAGAGCTACATGGATGGAAAATAAAACTAGGGAAGAGGTACAAAAGGATTGAATTAGTAAAAAATTCCAGTAATGCATTAAAAAGGGCTCTCACTCCCTCAAATATCAAGGCTTGGTTTAGGTGCATAGGAATCTGTCCCCTAGACTATGATCCCCTTCTACATGATATGGCTTCCATTCAATATTTTGAGGTACATGCAAATGATGAAGATGCTGCAGCAAAATATACAGATGTTGTAGATAACATGTTATCCCACTCTCAAGGAAATTTCCAACCACTGGGTGGTTACGTCGATGAACATGTCAACACTACTCAATATGACAATGAAGCTGGTGAAGATGTCATAGAAGTTGTTCAATCTATACATGAAACATGTACAAATTCAACAAATGAAGACCATGGAGGAATTTTTTATCCTCATGTGGTTGAAGGTTTCCAAGTATTACAAATACATGAAGATAATTTGACACTACCTATGGGG
Source organism: Pseudotsuga menziesii (assembly GCA_001517045.1). Taxonomy (NCBI): domain Eukaryota; kingdom Viridiplantae; phylum Streptophyta; class Pinopsida; order Pinales; family Pinaceae; genus Pseudotsuga; species Pseudotsuga menziesii. The sequence goes on from LPNX010556980.1 coordinate 45,947, forward strand.
GATTCACCTTTTTTTAGCAATATATTATCGTGTTCATTCATAAAGGGGGGTTTATAATTGAAAAATAAGGTCAATATATTGTCATGTATTAAGGGCATGGGGGGGGAGGGAGGGATATAATAGGGTATGGATGGTTTATAAGTATTGGTGGGTATAAAAAGGGTTTTTTAGTAAAATTAGGGAAAATATCGTAAAAATAGGGTTTTTTAATGGGAAATATGTATTGGGAGGGGGATCAAAAAAAAATTGTAAGTAATTATCAATATCCAGTGAAATTAGGGGTATTCTTTAATATCCCATGAATGAAGGTGCTATGATATGGTTTCACCTACTAAAGACTTCGTGAAATTACCAAGATAGGTGGAGCAGTAAGAATGGTTAACGGAAGCTATGATGAATATGAACAAACATATTGTTACTAAAACCAATGAAGAAATCATGAACATGCCTTCACAACCAGAATTATTAACCATGAAAGTTGTCCATTATTTTTTAGATGATGAGGGTTTAGAAGAAGGTGATGTAGGAACTTAAGAATTAGAAGAAATAGGCAATGCAGATGAAACATAACTCCCGAGTGATACTACCCCACCCAATAGATCAACACTCAAATAATTCCTAAGGTTGACAGTAGAGAGAGTGCTAGAAAAAAGAAACAAGAGGACCATCAGATGTTCTTCATCTAAGAAAGAGTTCATAATTACTCGCTTCATATGACTATTAAAACTATTAGGTGTGGAAGAACAAAAGAAAAAGGAAATGCAAGAAAATAGAGAACATAATTAGAAACTTGCAAATGAGAGGAACGTTGCAAATATTGTTCATGATGAGTCATGAAATATTACAAGGCTTCGAAGAGAGAAAGAGAAACAAGAAAAAGAGAACAATAAATGATTGTCTAGGTATGAAAAAGCATTAAGAAATGTACAAGAGGATCAAATTAGGATGGAGGATAAAACGATGTAAAAATTAGCCAATCACATTACGGATAATACACATTCATTCTGGGACCTTATCAACATACAGATCCCCCAATATCTCTCGGTTTCTTCTTCCCCCAAATTCCTTGATGATAGTGGGAGGCCCAATACCACACATGCTTTCCCTACTCCTCCAGTTAATATAGGGACAATGGGGTCATGTCATAAATTTTGATTTTCAATCCTCCAATGGTTGCAAGGACTAAAATGGTCTCATGAAAATGTAGAAATCTCATCCATTTTGACTCATGCAAGTGTAACCAACTAAACCCATCAGAATCATGCAAATGTAGCCATGCAAAAATATGTGGCCGACAAAAATGCAGGGAACCCATCAATTTTGGGCAATGAAACTAGCCTTCCTACAAAGACAAGAATATGTTTTGTACTTATACCCAACCACTTCCAAGTCGATTTTGTTAACTGGGTGCCCCAGTGTTTTGTTGTAATTAAAACTAGGCCATAAGGGACTTGGCACCTATTGAAACACATCCTTTTATTAACTTACTATCAATTCGTTTTACTTATACTATTGATATAAAATAATGTTTACTCAAAGCCTTAATTTGTTATAAAATAGGTAGTGCAAGTCACACTACACATTGATTATGGTAATGAACTTGTCTGGATTTGCAGCATAGAGGTCAAGCCTGATTTGTTTTCAGGATGATAAGCATATATTTTTGTTTGTTATCTAAGAGGAAAATAGATAATTGAAGTTGTTTTCAACTTTGGAAATAATTTCTCCAATGAATTATACAGTCATTTACTTGTTATCAAGTTTACAACTACAAATACCAAAAACAATTTAAATTTACTATTGAAGTCCTAAGTAATATATCAGAGAAGCCAAAGAGTCAGAACACATGCACCAAAACAACCATCATACCCAACTGCAACCACAAATACAACTACTACTACAACTATAATTCATAATTCAAAACAATAACATTTAACTTACCATTAAAACAATTTATAGATTTCATTGTAATTTATAAATTGCATAGAAGATCCTAATGCATTACAAAGCCATTTATTCATTAATTACCAACATAGGTGACATAAAATAATTCATTATAGGGACCATTACAAATTAAAAACACCATATTACTCAATTCATTACAATAACCACTTCAACTTACATTTACCAACAGACATATATTCATGACAAATCCATTCCCATTACATTTTACAAAATGAGTAAGAAAACATAGTTCATTACAAAAACCATTGCAATTCACATTTACCAACACAAAAAATTCATCACAAATCCATTCCCTTACATTTTCCTAAATGAGTAATAGAACACAGTTCATTACAAAAACCATTGCAATTTACAATTACAAATTACAATTACCAAAACAATTTCAAATTACAATTACAATTTCAATTACCAAAAGCACTACAAATTACAATTGCCAAAATCACTAGAAATTATAATTACCAAAACCATTACAAATTATAATTACCAAAATGCAGAGTTAATTTAGAAGTTATGCAAAAAAACACACTGAATTTGGCACAAACGGACTTATCATCTATAACGAAGGTCAAACCATATAAGCATGCATCCTAATAAAGAATGTCAAACCATCTAAAGGCTGCATGCAATAGGAGGTGAAGAAGGTTTCTATTGAAGGTCGTATGTCATTGTGCTTGTAAAAAAAGCATGAACTCCCACAAACAAATCCCAAATACTCGCATGTAATACCACAAGCAAATCCCAAATATTCACATGCAAGCCGACAATCCCATCAATCAAATTTTATGGTACATTTTTTGCTAGGGTTTCAGAAGGTCATCTCGCATAGTGGTGTTTATGATTAGGCCCCAAAGATGGAGTTTGAATCCACACAAATGATATAAGAAAAATAGATAGGGTCACTACCAAAAATGGATTTTAACCCTCGCATAGCACACCCATGAACAAAGGTGGCATTCAAAATCCAAACTACAAACTATTTTGTTACAACCATACACCAATACTAACCAAGACATGGACATAACACAACCAATACAACAACCATGTCACAACAATTCAATTATATCCATACCACAAAAAAACTACAAGCTAGTATAAAAAATATTAATAACAAACCCTAGCAAGGCCTTGAAAATACGAAATTAAAACTGTTTACAAGCACATGAAGGGTGAAACCTACAAATTTTCAACAATATTAGATGTGTTTAAAAGCACAGAGGGAAAGCGACCCTCCATTTGTCACAAGAGAAGACAAATATCCAACCAACAGTGGAAGTGTTGATAAACGTAAGTTCATTGAGCCACCCATAAGGTCTTTGCTCACTGTGCATTAAACCTCCAAGCACCATAAGCAAGCTTCATAGTTGAGCTCCACCTTCGAAGAAAGGAGAAAATGGAAATAAATGGACTGGGTAAAACAAAACCACATAGTTGAAAACCAAATGATGCTGCTTCTTACCTAGTCGAGTGCTATTCTAACACAGGTGGTGGGACTAACATGAACAAAAAAAAACCAGTAACACTAACAAACACCAATCAATCACCCACATGAATCGCAACAAACCACGAATCAGACTAGATGGCCAACTCCACCCACCAGGTAAACAACAATATGAGTTAACGACAGACAGACATTCGTGACTAGGTATACTCACAAGTAGAACAGGCTACACCACTACCAGGGGGGATCACCCATCAAGCTCGACAAAAATAACACTACATAAAATGCCCTCCAAAAACCCTAGCCTAAACCCTGAAAGTGAAGTTCAAATGGTGCTCAACTAATAGGGCTACAAGAGGCACATGTTTGGCTCTCTAATGGGAAGTTGTTGTACTCATGGTTGGCCTCCATGTGGCCTCTATGATGGATACAGGGAGGGAGAACCACTATTGGTGTCCATTCCCTATCTCTCACAATATGTTTCCTTAAATATTTCAAGTGATGTTTCATAAGATCCTTATCCCTAACCTATATTTTTTTCTTCATTCTTGTATTTTTCACATACATATTTGTTCATAAAATTCATCATTGCATATTATAATGTCATTATTTAAATATCACAAGTATGAATTATTCCTTCATACTCCCCCTTAATGAATACTTGTGATTCAATCTAGATGTTTTCAGGTTGTCTTCATCTTCACTCTTATGTACTTTTCATTATCTAAAGGTGTTTTCATCCTATTATACATATTTTGTTGCCATTAACTTCTTGTATCTTACATGAGTTGCGCCATTCTTTAATAAGTCAATATCTTGAGTCAATTATTTGGACTGCATCATCTTCATATTTATATTTTCTTCAACTTACCATCAGCCATCTCATGGATTTTCTTAGGATTACATTATATCTAAGGTTTTCCTTGCGTTAATTGTAACCATTACAAGAAAATGACTCATGATTTGAATTACTCAAAGAAAAAACTAAAGAATATAAATAAACAACTCTTCCTTCGGCGTGGCTCTTTGGAAATCACATCGATCTAACTACATTGTGCATGTATACGAGGCTTTGATATTTCTCTCCAACATCTATGATAATCACGATTAGTGAGTAAACAACAAATATTGCAAGGACAATAGTTCCAACATTTTTCTTCTACATATTTTGTTTTACTGCATAGTGACTACAATATTTCTCCTACTTCTACACTTGGTTCAATGGAATGCTACCTATAAATAATTCACTCTCTATTGATGTTTTATATTTTGCAAATTTCATGTCATCATTTCTAGTGTGATATTCATAACCAATACTTTCATTTCTTGGCCTTATACATATCTCTATGGGCTTATGGATATGTTGCCCAATTTTTCCTATGCGTTTTCCATCAAAACACATTTTATTCATGAGTTTGGGCCAAATTCCCTTTGTATGCTTTTCAAAACGACCAATTTTATCATCTTCATTATGAATTTCACCCTTAGAAATATCATGAAGATCATCGTTTTGTGTTTAGTGGCATGAGAGAGTCGCATGTACATCATCAACATCAACCAAATTACATGTATCACAAGAACTACGCATCTTTTGAGTGCTAAAAACAAATTTTCCTTTGCCAAATTTTTTTATTGCAATGATTCTATCATTTGATCTTTCTTATCATGAAATTTTAAAAGATCATTTAACCATGCATCTAGTTATGCCAACCTTTATTCTAATTGACTTATTTGTTTTGCAGTGCAACCAAAATTGTTTTGATGGACCTCTTTATCACATACTTTGAGGTCAAAGAATTTTTCCATTACTGAGGTATTTTATTTATGTATCCTGGTAAATTCTTGGAGAGAATCTTCAAAATATTGCTAAATTAGGTCAATATACTAATTAGCATGTTGTATTTTTTTCCTCATTTACCTTTTCAAAAGTGTTAAATGATTATACTCGTTCGTGAAAGCATCAACACAACGAGGTTCACAACATGGAAAAATTTTAATTAAAAATTAGACCATAAGATAAATTTCACCCCAAAATTTCCTTGGTTCAAGATGTCATGGCTAACCCGCCATGCACCATGTTTCAAATACAACATTTGTATAGGCATGCATCTTATACTTAATTTGGTTCTCAACTTTTTATAACTTGACTATGCATGCATTTTTCTAAGACTATATTTTTCAGGTTTGTTGAATCAAATTTACTTGAAATGATTTAACCTAACTTGAATATGACTCTAAACTTAGAATTGTCTAAACTTCACTTACTTTTAAGTCAAGTAGGATCCCAAATTAACCTTTTACATCAAAATAATGTCAATAATATCTATTTTTTTCAAAAATAATTTTGAATTTGACCTACCTTTCCTTATACAAAATCTACTTATACATATACAAAATATGAAAAATATACTTGTACAAATACAATATCTATTTGTAAAAAATACAATATCTTTTTACGAGTTCTCATTGTTCATTTTGATATTATTATAATTTAACAAATAAATTAACTTTAAGCATTAAATAAGCCTTAATTTCTTAAAATAGAATTTGAATACTTAAGAATATTAAGATGAAAATGAGAATAGTTAACATGAGTTTGGTGTATAAAACCTTAAAAATGAAAACTAAGGAATTACTTGGTTTTCTTCAGAGCTTTATTTATGTGTTGATATCTTATGTGGGTGTAGGTAGGGAAATATAAGAGGAAGTGTTTTTCATCCTCAACACTCATAGTTTCACAAATATGAGAAATCCTTTCTTCCCATAAAGTTTTAGGAAAGTTCCAACACAAATGTCCAACGTAGAGTTCGTTCTTAATTTAACTATGTTGATCTTGTTCTTTATGGTAGTTAAAAAATATAGATAATTTGATCTTCAAGATTGGGGTTAATGACCTCATTGTAATATCATGATTTTCTTTTGAATCCTCTAAAATTTCATCACATAATAGTTTCTCTTTGAACTTCCAAGTAATAATATTTTTAATATCATCTATATTTTGCAAAGTTACATTTTGGGCAATCCCTCCAATCTTTAACCAAGACATGACATTTTTATGCCAACTTCAATTAAGCCTTAGGTGATTTTGATTAGAATTTAAAGCAATTTTCGGAAGTCATCTCCCAAGTTATTTATTTATTTTTTGTACATTAAGTACCTAGTCATAGCTATGTTCTCAATTGGAAAAATACCCACTTCAATTAAGATAATAAGATATGGCATATTGTTTAATTTTAAGAAATTAAAATTTATAAAAAGATTCTAGATTTACTAGATTTTTTTTCAATAGTGATACAAATAAAAGATTATAATCATAAAATAAGAATAATGTTCATATAAAATTTGTTAATATAACTTTGAGTGAACTTTTAATAATATTATTCATAATATGACTTTGAGTGAAATTTAATAATATTATTGATGTATAGGTGATTTAAGTAGTGATCGATTCTAAATTTAAGAAGTAAGAAAATATGTTAAATATTAAAAAAATAGTAATATAAAATATTATATATATTTTATTTTTATTGGAAATAAAATATTAAAAGACTTGTTGTTGATATTCATATGGAATCAAAGAAAAACATACACTATTCATCAGTATTTAAGTCAAACTAGTTCATCGAAACCATACTCCCCAACTAAAACAAGAAAAGCCTCTTATGCAAACTAATTGTATAAAGGATCTTCATCTTGTACAAAGACTACTTCTACCCTTCAAAATACAAAATTGTTTGTAACCCAGAAACATACAAAGCTTCCTATTGTCCAGAGACAGAAAGAACTTTCAAAAAGTTACATGTCTATAACAAAAAAAACTTCCTATTGACCAAAATCTCTCATGCCATTGCTGATAATTTGACCTTCCATTTCTTCTTGAAAACATAAAATTCCTTCTCTTAATGAAACATCTTTTTGTGATAGCCTATCAACCTCCTTGTTGAAAGATCTTGAAATGTGTTTGAAAGAGATACGAGTAAACTCTTTTATAACTAATTGCACTCTCTAGCACCATTGTTTAAGATATAAGACCTGAAGCCCAAAAACTCCCTTATCCCATTTAATTATTATTTTTGAATCCCCACAAATAGATATATTAGATATGGCAATGAGGGATGCAAAATAAAGAAGGCCACACATGCTCATCAACTCATCCCTAGTGTTTGTACCCGAACCTCCTCCCATCCATAACATGTAGAAATGATTCTTGCTTATCCAAATTATCATCCCAAATCCACGTACATTATTCTGCACACCTCCATCGAAATAACCTACAGCCGAGGTGTGACTAAAACTAGGAGCATGGAGGATTTTTTAAGTAATTTGAATTCTAGTAACTTGATATTCCTTGTAAAAGCTTAAATATTTAATGAAACATGTTGTAACACAAGGATCAATATTTTCAAAAATAACTTTGTTTCTCATTTTGCATACAACCCAACTTATAAAAATTGGGAGAGTAGACTAATATCCTTCCACCTGTTGCCATGAACGAAAAAAAGTCTTCAAATTTTGAAACCCCCTACACTACAAAAATTTAATTCCTTGGCTTCCATATTCCAAACTTTTTGGTGAAAGAATAGAGAATGAAAATATGATATAGATTCAAATTCATTCCTACATAAAAAACAAAAACTAGGCCCCATCAAACCCCTATTAATCAAAATTTTCCAAGTAAGTAATTTTTTCTTCAAAAGAAGCCAACTAAAACATTTTAATTTATACGAATTTCTCCATTTCTAGGTTTTACTATACCACTAGTTACTTCAAGGAGTAAAATTAAATGACATAATTGCATCATATGCCATATCTATAGTGATCTTACCAAATTTTTTATTCCTTTCGCAAACAATTCTATCCTCGGCATTTATTAGCCATATCTCAGCATAATTTAGAGAACTGATGTATCTGTCCCACAAATATGCCCAAATACCCGTAATACCAATATCTCTTGAATGAAACCAATACCCACCTTTTAACAAGGCCCAACTAGGTCGCTTGATTTGATACAAGGTTCTAGTTCCAATAAACTCCAAATGCTCTAGGATTTCCAAAGGAAGTTCAAAGTTCCCCTTGTCACCAACATATGGATCAATACTAATATATTGTTGATTAATTTTCCATTGATTCCAACAGTGTATAGTAATTGATACCAACATGTCTTGGTGCCCCTTGAGGATCCCCTGAGGGTTAAGTAATTGTTAGTGTCTAAGGAGACCCTTTGATCTTGTCCAATCCGAAATTTGAAGCCCTTGGAGCCCTTGGAGCCCTTGGGACAGTGGAAAAATCCTTGAACTCCTTATAGAGTGTTTAAGTACCCCAAAGACGTTTTACGGTTCCCAAATTGTTTCTTTGGTTCCCCAGTACCACAACTTATTCCCCAGTACCCTACAAACGTGTCCTTGGTGGGTTGAAGAAGTGGCAAGAGTCCAAATGACCCATTAAGTGGCCATTTCTGTTTATTAAGATTATGGTATCCCAAAAGAAGGTCTAGAAACCCCACAGGTGATGTCATGATGGATATTCACCCTTGGAGGTCTCCTATTGTGGTTGAGGTTGTTTAAGAAGCCTATGAAGCCCCTTGGAACCACATGTGATGGCTTAATGGTCCTTTTCCCCTTAAAGGTGATGATGTGGTCATTAATGACTTGATGAAGACTTGGAACCCTTGATGAAGATCTTGATGCCTGTGTATCCCTTGTTGGGGTCATGGAACCGTTAGAGATGGTCATTATGCATAAGAAAGTCTTGCACCCACATAAATGTCGTCATGATGACCCTTGGACACTATATGATCATTGATGGTGCATTTAGAAATGATTTGTGCATTGGAATCCATACATATGGTGGTGTGTAAGACCATGATTGTTGGAGATTTTGATAGATTGAATATTTGGTCATTATTCCCTCATCACTTAGCGATGGAGTCCTATGTGATGGGCTTGAATTCCATGGAAAGTATCTTGTTTAAATATTATATGATATCTAAGAAAGAGACCTTGAAACCCTTGCATGTGGTTCCTTGGGTCTTAAACCATGGTGATGTATGGTCCTATTTGTGGTTATATGGATATTAGGATGTAAATGGAGGTAGAGCCCACGGACATGCCTTGATATCTTGAAGAAGGCTTTGAAGAAGACTTTGAAACTCTTGTAGTTGAAGGTATGGTATTTGGCACCCTCATGTGTAGGGTCTTTAACATCCTGGACATATTGAATAATTTAAGGTTATTAGACCAAGAATTTGCAAATAAACCAATCATAGGGAGATATTCCTCATCAATCTATTTATGTTGATATGTGGAGCATCTTCTAACTCCTTACAGTTGAAGAGATATGAATTTTGGAAGTTGGTGTACCCCACCATTTTGGGTGAGTCGATCAAACAAAAGAGAATTTTTTTATTTGTAATTTTGAATTGAATGTCTAACCAAGGTAATAACTTTCCTACACAACCTATATAAATACAATATCAAACATTTCATTTGTTCATAATCAATTCTCTCAGGAATTTCGCAAATCTTGGAGAAAATTGTGAAATTTTGTGCAGGAGAAATTTTTGGGCATCTTCACTAAAATTGACATAATTTTCTCATAAGGATTGAAAATTACAACATTCTTGGCTCGTTGGAAATATTGTTAAAATGGATATTTGGTGACATTATATAGAGCTTCTTTTGGTTTGTCTATTGTTTCTTTATTTTGGGATCTTTAGAAAGGTATGGTTCATGCTTCTGGGTTTCTCTTATGATGGCACATGTTTCTCATGGATATAGTTCATCTTTGATCTTAGTAGTTGAGGCTATATATTGGTATATATCCTTGAAGTCATTGAATATGTTATGGAGGCTATGGTGATGGTTATCTTGGAATATATCTTGATGTGATATTGATATAAATATTTATGACTTCTTGGATATTGTTGGCATACACTTTGGTGTTTATTTTGACTTTTGTATAGTGTAGTATTGAATGAGAAGTTGACATGTAAGTAATAGATATTGTGAGTGATTTATTTGATAAACCTAAGTGTTTTCTTTGAAAACTGGTTTGACAAGTGTTGATCATTGTGTCTTTGACCTAAGTGGAGTTGAGTTGTTATTGATTGTTAATGACAACCTTTGACAGTGTTGTAAGTGTCTATTTGTTTGATTTGTTGGCTTGATATGAGTTGAGTGAAAAATACTTTTGCGTCTAAGAGTTTACAAGATTGATTGAGTTTGACATAGTTGGTTAAGTCTTTTGTCTTATTGGATGAGGTTAGTTGGTTGAGGTATATCATGTCTAACTGTCAAGTATTCCTTGACTGTGATTGAAGTTGGTTGTGGTGTCATTGAGTTGAGTGAGATTGGAAAAATTTTGGTTGACCATATGTGAAGTCTCTTGGTTTCTTAGATGTGTCTCTTACTCGATGAACTAGGCCAAGTAAGAAGGTTTGGTTGACTGCTAGATAACTTTATTATTTTAACACAAGTATATGATTGATTTGGAGTAGGTACACAAGCATATTGGTACAGGTTGGTTCAGTTGAGAAAGATTGGCACAAGTTTCCTTATGTGCAGTTGGTTTGACTCAGATTGGCTGATTTGTATGAGCAGTTGGTTTGACCCAGGTGGATTGAGTTTAGTATGCAGAATCAAATTGATTGAGTCGGATGATGTTCACAATATATTGTTTGGTACAACTTGATTGGATAGGTTGATGAGTAGTGTGATATAGTGGAAAGTGATTAGTTGATGAGTAGTGATCAGATGATGATCAATGGTTAGTAGTGGAATTGGTTGTGCAGTGTAGTACAGGTGTTGATTAACATGTCTACATGATTAGTGCACTTGTGGTTTAACATTTTCTATCTTTATATCAGGGTGGTAGGATGGGGCAAGGAAATGGGGTTGTAGCCTCCTTCCGGTTGTATCCGGAGAACTAGGGATTTGTAGCTTCCATAAGGTTGTATCCTGTAAATTAGGGGGTTGTAGCCTCCTTCCAGTTGTAGCTAGAGAATTGAATCCATTGTAATAAGGTGGTTTTTTTCCTCCTTCTAGCTATTTCCGGAAAAATATTAGAAAGTATTTCGTGGATTTTCCCCTAGTACTTGGGTTTCCACGTAAAATATGCCATTTAGTGTTTCATGTTATGATTCTGATGTGATGATGATATGATGATAATATAATGATAATGTGATAATGCATAATATTTAATAAGTTAGTGATTGTTAATAAAAGTGAAAAAGTAATAGAAGTTGTGCACACTGATTCACCCCCCCTCCCCCAACCTTAGTGTAACTGGTGTGTACAACATATATACACATTTTCACTATTTCAAATCTCCCAGGAGGTCCACATTTTTACCCAATGAAATTTTTTTAAGAAACTATTTCAAATGATGGAGACACCATTTGTCGAAAGAACTGAGTTTATGAACCACTTGAACACATAATCTTCCTTTAAATATTTGTATTTACGAACCAAATTCCACAAACCTTCTTCAAAGAGGCCTCTCCAAAATCTCTTCATACATAGAGACATGTTAAAACTGGATAATTTTTTTATACCACATCCTCCAAAATATTTTGGAAGGGATAATTTTTCCCAAGATTCTAAAGTCAAACTTCTTCCCTTCACTTGATCCAACCCAAAGAAAATGTTTTTTTACTATCCAAGGACATTAATAAATTTTTGGGGAATTAATACCAGAAAAAACCAAAATAATGGGATATTTAAGATAACATAACAAACTAGAGTTAGTCTCCCTCCCAAAGAAAGAAATATGTAGGCCCAGTTATCAATCCTCCTTTCAGAACTTCTTTACCAACCACATCCAATCGTCTACTTTGAACTTGTTGTGTTTCAACATATATCCCAATTCTTTTGTACTTTAGGTAAATTTCCAAGACAACACCATTCAACCATTTTTTCATAAGCATTATTTATGGTGTACTTTAATTCTTCCTCAACAGGCTCACATTATATTCATTTAATTGTATGCAATAAAGGAAAATAGTTAACAATTGGACTTAGAGAAGCACTAAGGTAGTGAAGGGAATGAAGTGCAGAGACAATGTGAGCTACTTAGAATCAATTTAGTCATTAGCATTAAGCAAAATATCCATTATTCTAGTGTTTTTTATTACCTTGCCCTTATGAGGATATGAACTCACTTGTTTTATCGCAATTCTATCTTTTATTCACACAAGTTGTGGCCACCATGGGAAGAGGGAATTATGTTGCTCGAATAAGGAGGAGATGAAAGCAAGTCCTTAGAGTTGCAAAGCTATAAAATTGTTCCTCAGATGAGGATACAAAACAGAAAGTGCAGGTTAGAATCAATATGCAACAGGTGAAGACCAACGAATTCCAAAGCCTAATGGTGCTACTCCACCTGCACCTATAGTGCACGTAACTAATTCAAGCAAGAAGATCGATGCTATTAAAGGTTGGAAAAAAGAGGACCTAATGAAGGAAATTGATGATGTCAAATGAAATGGGTATTCTATGAGAGCATCTACAAAGAACTATAGGATTTCTCCTATCTCGGTTCATTATTGGCTAAATGGTCTAATTCATACAAAGAGGAAAGGGCTTATCACTCTTCTAACTAAAAAAGGGGAGGAAGAAGTTGTTAGTTGGTGTAAGGATATGGCTGATATGAACCATGGGATGGATTTGATACAATTGAAGTCAAATTTTGCACATATCTTTCAATCAAGGCCTAATCCTTTCAAATATGGATTTCCAGGGAAGTCATGGTGGGAAATGTTCAAGAACTAACATCCAAAACTTATCTTACAAACTATGGAAGTCCTAGATAGAGATGGAGAATTGAATTTGTGACCTGGAATTATGTTAAGGATCTATGACACATTGTCCAATGCTGATCATAAATGGAACTGTGGTGAAACTGGGTTACAAGCTACGAGGAATTGTGGCATGCATGTAATCACGGGGAAAGCTAGCAAGAATGTGCCCAAAATTCTTCCCAAGAGTAGGGAGTGGATAACCATTTTGTGTTGTGTAAATGAAGTTGGTTCATCGAGAACTGTGAGGTGGGAGCATGCATGGATGAAAAAAGAACTATTTTTAAATTAGTCAAGTGCAAATTTATTTCATGTATACCAGCTGGCGTATAGTGTGAAAACAAACATGTCACTTGATATTTGATGGCCATGGAAGCCACATAGACCTACAAATAGTTTAAGAAACAAACAGTATGGACATTGATTTTCTAACCTTGCATGCATATATCACCCACAAGTTTCATATGCTTGATGTGAGTGTGTTTATACTGTTTAAAGCCTTTTTTAGGTCCGAGAGAGCTGCATGGATGGAAAAGAAAACTAGGGAAGAGGTACAAAAGGATTGAATTAGTAAAAATTTCCAGTAATGTATTAACAAGGGCTCTCACTCCCTCAAATATCAAGGCTTGGTTTAGGTGAATAGGAATCTGTCCCATAGACTATGATGCGCTTCTACATGATATGGCTTCCATTCAATATTTTGAGGTACATGCAGATGATGAAGATGCTGCAACAAAATATACAGATTTTCTAGATAACATGTTATCCCTCTCTCAAGGACATTTCCAACCATTGGGTGGTTACATTGATGAACATGTCAACACTACTCAGTATGACAATGAATCTGGTGAAGATGTCATGGAAGTTGTTCAATCTATACACAAAACATGTACAAATTCAACAAATGAAGACCATGGAGGAATTTTTTATCCCCATGTGGTCAAAGGTTTCCAATTATTAGAAATACATTAAGATAATTTGACATTACCTATGGGGGATTCACCTTTTTTGAGCACTATCTTATCGTGTTCATTCATAAAGGGGGGTTTTTAATTGTGAAAAATAAGGTCAATATATTGCATGTATTGGGGGGGGGGGATATAATAGGGTATGGATGGTTTATAAGTACTGGTGGGTGTAAAAAGGGATTTTTAGTAAAATTAGGGAAAATATCGTAAAAATAGGGTTTTTTAATGGGAAATATGTATTGGGAGGGGGATAAAAAAAAAGAAATTTTGTAAGTAATTATCAATATCTAGTGAAATTAGGGGTATTCTTTAATATCCCATGAACGAAGGTGCTATGATATGGTTTCACCGACTAAAGACTTCGTGACATTACCAAGCCAGGTTGAGCAGTAAGAATGGTTAATGGAAGCTATGATGAATCTGAACAAACATGTTGTTACTAACACCAATGAAGAAATCATGAACATGCCTTCACAACCAAAATTATTGACCATGAAAGTTGTCCATTATTTTTTAGATGATGAGGGTTTAGGAGAAGGTGATGTAGGAACTTAAGAATTAGAAGAAATAGGAAATGAAAATGAAACACAATTCCCAAATGATACTATCCCACACAATGGATCAACACTCAAATAATTCCTAAGGTTGACGGCATAGAGAGTGCTAGAAAAAAGAAACAAGAGGACCATCAGATGTTCTTCGCCTAAGAAAGAGTTCATAATTACTCGCTTCATATGACTATTAAAACTATTGGGTGTGGAAGAAAAAAAGGAAAAGGAAATGCAAGAACATAGAGAACATAATCTGAAACTTGCAAATGAGAGGAACGTTGCAAATATTGTTCACGATGAGTCATGAAAGCTTACAAGGCTTCAAAGAGAGAAAGAGAAACAAGAAAAAGAGAATAATAAAAAATTGTCTAGGTATGAAAAAGCATTAAGAAATGTACAAGAGGATCTACTTAGGATGGAGGATAAAACGATGTACAAATTATCCAATCAAATTACAGATAATACACATTTATTCTGCGACCTTATCGACATACAGATCCCCCAATATCTCTCAGTTTCTCCTTCCCCCAAATTCCTTGACGATAGTGGGAGGCCCAATCCCACACATTCTTTCCCTACTCCTCCAGTTAATATAGGGACAATGGGGTCATTTCATCAATTTGGATTTTCAATCCTCCAATTGTTACAAGGACTAAAATGGTGTCGGGAAAATGCAGAAATCTCATCCATTTTGACTCATGCAAGTGTAACCAACTAAACCCATCAGAATCATGCAAATGTAGCCATGCAAAAATATGTGGCCGACAAAAATGCAGGGAACCCATCAATTTTGGGCAATGAAACTAGCCTTCCTACAAAGAAATGAATATGTTTTGTACTTATACCCAACCACTTCCAAGTGGATTTTGTTAACTGGGTGCCCCAGTGTTTTGCTGTAATTAAAACTAGGCCATAAGGGACTTGGCACCTATTTAACCCACATCCTTGCATTAACTTACTATCAAGTCGTTTTAATTATACTATTGATATAAAATAATGTTTACTCAAACCCTTAATTTGTTATAAAATAGGTAGTGCAAGTCACACTACACATTGATTATGGTAATGAACTTGTCTGGATTTGCAGCATAGAGCTCAAGCCTGATTTGTTTTCAGGATGATAAGCATATATTTTTGTTTGTTATCTAAGACGAAAATAGATAATTGAAGATGTTTTCAATTTTGGAAATAATTTCTCTAATGAATTATACAGTCATTTACTTCTTATCAAGTTTACAACTACAAATACCAAAAACAAATTAACTTTACTATTGAAGTCCTAAGTAATATATCACAGAAGCCAAAGAGTCAGAACACATGCACCAAAACAACCATCATACCCAACTGCAACCACAAATACAACTACTACTACAACTATAATTCATAATTCAAAACAATAACATTTAACTTACCATTAAAATAATTTACAGATTTCATTGTAATTTCCAAATTGCATAGAAGATCCTAATGCATTACAAATCCATTTATTTATTAATTACCAACATCGGTGACATAAAATAATTCATTATAGGGACCATTACAAATTAAAAAGACCATATTGCTCAATTCATTACAATAACCACTTCAACTTACATTTACCAACAGACAGATATTCATGACAAATCCATTCCCATTACATTTTATAAAATGAGTAAGAAAACATAGTTCATTACAAAAACCATTGCAATTCACATTTACCAACACACAAAATTCATCACAAATCCATTACCTTACATTTTCCTAAACGAGTAATAGAACATAGTTCATTACAAAAACCATTGCAATTACCAAAACCATTTCAAATTACAATTACAATTTCAATTACCAAAAGCACTACAAATTACAATTGCCAAAATCACTAGAAAAATATAATTACCAAAACCATATCAAATTATAATTACCAAAATGCAGAGTTAATTTAGAAGTTATGCACAAAAACACACTGAATTTGGGACAAACGGACTTATCATCTATAATGAAGGTCAAACCATATAAACATCCATCCTAATAAAGAATGTTAAACCATCTAAAGGCTGCATGCAATAGGAGGTGAAGAAGGTTTCTATTGAAGGTCATATGTCATTGTGCTTGCAAAAAAAGCATGAAATCCCACAAACAAATCCCAAATACTCGCATGTAATACCACAAGCAAATCCCAAATATTCACATGCAAGCCGACAAACCCATCAACCAAAGTTTATTGTACATTTTTTGCTAGGGTTTCAGAAGGTCATCTCGCATAGTTGTGTTTATGATTAGGCCACAAAGATGGAGTTTGAATCCACACAAACGATATAAGAAAAATAGATAGGATCACTACCAAAAATGGTGTTTAACCCTCGCATAGCACACCCAGGAACAAAGGTGGCATTCAAATTCCAAACTACAAACTATTTTGTTACAACCATACACTAATGCTAACCAAGACATGGACATAACACAACCAATACAACAACCATGTCACGACAATTGAATTATATCCATACCACAAAAAAACTACAAGCTAGTATAAAAAATATTAATAACAAACCCTAGGAAGGCCTTGAAAATATGAAATTCAAACTGTTTACAAGCACATGAAGGGTGAAACCTACAAATTTCTAACAATATTAGATGTGTTTAAAAGCACAGAGGGAATACGACCCTCCATTTGTCACAAGAGAAGACAAATATCCAACCAACAGTGGAAGTGTTGATAAACATAAGTTCATTGAGCCACCCACAAGGTCTTTGCTCATCCTGCATTAAACCTCCAAGCACCATAAGAAAGCTTCATAATCGAGCTCCACCTTCGAAGAAAGGAGGAAATGGCAATAAATGGACAGGGTAAAACAAAACCACATAGTTGAAAACCAAATGATTCTGCTTCTTACCTAGTTGAGAGCTATTCTAACACAAGTGGTGGGACTAACATGAACAAAAACAACCAGTAACACTAACAAACACCAAGCAATCACCCATATGAATTGCAACAAACTAGG
This sequence comes from Pseudotsuga menziesii, assembly GCA_001517045.1. Classification (NCBI taxonomy): domain Eukaryota; kingdom Viridiplantae; phylum Streptophyta; class Pinopsida; order Pinales; family Pinaceae; genus Pseudotsuga; species Pseudotsuga menziesii. The sequence goes on from LPNX010556980.1 coordinate 63,643, forward strand.
AATTAGACTAGATGGCCAAATCCACCCACTAGGTAAACAAAAATATGAGTTAACGACAGACATACATTCACAACCAGGTAGACTCGGAAGTAGAACAGGATACACCAATACCAGGGGGATCACCCATCAAGCCCAACAAAAATAACACTACAGAAAATTCCCTCCAAAAACCATAGCCTAAACCCTGAAAGTGAAGTTCAGATGGTGCTCAACTAATAGGGCTACAAGAGGCACATGTTGGGCTCTCTAATGGGAAGGTGTTGTACTCATGGTTGGCCTCCATGTGGCCTCTACGATGGATACAGGGAGGGAGAACCACTATTGGTGTCCATTCCCTATGTCTCACAATATGTTTCCTTAAATATTTCAAGTGATGTTTCATGAGATCCTTATCCCTAACTTATAATTTTGTCTTCATTCTTGTATTTTTCACATACATATTTGTGCATAGAATTCATCATCGCATATTATAATGTCATTATTTAAATATCATAAGTATGAATTATTCCTTCATACTCCCCCTTAATGAATACTTGTGATTCAATCTAGATGTTTTCAGGTTGTCTTCATATTCACTCTTACGTACTTTCAATCATCTATAGGTGCTTTCATCCTATTCTACATATTTTGTTGCCAATAACTTCTTGTATCTTACATGAGTTGCGCCATTCTTTAATAAGCCAAGATATTGAGTCAATTATTTGGACTGCATCATCTTCATATTTATATTTTCTTCAACTTACCATGAACCATCTCATGGGTTTTCTTAGGATTACATTATATCTAATTTTTTCCTTGCATTAATAGTAACCATTACAAGAAAATGACTCATGATTTGAATTACTCAAAGAAAAAACTAAAGAATATAAATAAACAACTCTTCGTTTGATGTGGCTCTTTGGAAATCACATCGGTCTAACTACATTGTGCATGTATACGAGGTTTTGATATTTCTCTCCAACATCTATGATAATCACGATTAGTGAGTAAACAACAAATATTTCAAGGACAATAGTTCCAACATTTTTCTTGTACATGATTTTTTTTACCGCATAGTGACTACAATATTGCTCCTACTTCTACACTTGGTTCAATGGAATGCTACATATAAATAATTCACTCTCTATTGATGTTTTATATTTTGCAAATTTCATGTCATCGTTTCTAGTGTGATCTTCAGAACCAATACTTTCATTTCTTGTCCTTATACATATCTCTATGGGCTTATGGATATGTTGCCCAATTTTTCCTATGCGTTTTCCATCAAAACACATTTTATTCATGAGTTTGGGCCAAATTCCCCTTGTATGCTTTTCAAAACGACCAATTTTATCATCTTCATTATGAATTTCACCCTTAGAAATATCATGAAGATCATCGTTTTGTGTTTGGTGGCATGAGAGAGTCACATGTACATCATCAACATCAACCAAATTACATGTATCACAGGAACTATGCATCTTTCGAGTGCTAAAAACAGATTTTCCTTTGCCAATTTTTTTTATTGCAATGATTCTATCATTTGATCTTTCTTATCATGAAATTTTAAAAGATCATTTAACCATTCATCTAGTTATGCCAACCTTTATTCTAATTGACTTATGTGTTTTGCAGTGCAACCAAAATTGTTTTGATGGACCTCTTTATCACATACTTTGAGGTCAAAGAATTTTTCCATTACTGAGGTATTTTATTTATGTAGCGTGTTAAATTCTTGGAGAGCATCTTCAAAATCTTGCTAAATTAGGTCAATATACTAATTAGCATGTTGTATTTTTTTTCCTCATTTACCATTTCAAAAGTGTTGAATGATTATACTCATTTGTGAAAGCATCAACACAACGAGGTTCACAACATGGAAAATTTTTAATTAAAAATTAGACCATAAGATAAATTTCACCCCAAAATTTCCTTGGTTCAAGATGTCATGGTTAACCCGCCATGCACCATGTTTCAAATACAACATTTGTATAGGCATGCATCTTATACTTAATTTGGCTCTTAACTCTTTATAACTTGACTATGCATTCATTTTTCTAAGACTATATTTTTTAGGTTTATCGAATCAAATTTACTTGAAATGATTTAAGCTAACTTGAATATGACTCTAAACTTAGAACTGTCTAAACTTCACTTACTTTTAAGTCAAGTAGGATCCCAAATTAACCTTTAACATCAAAATAATGTCAATAATATCTATTTTTTTCAAAAATAATTTTGAATTTGACCTACCTTTCCTTATACAAAATCTACTTATACATATACAAAATATGAAAAATATACTTGTACAAATACAATATCTATTTGTAAAAAAAACAATATCTTTTTACAAGTTCTCATTGTTCATTTTTATATTATTATAATTTAACAAATAAATTGACTTTGAGCATTAAATAAGCCTTAATTTCTTAAAATAGAATTTGAATACTTAAGAATATTAAGATGAGAATGAGAATAGTTAACGTGAGTTTGGTGTATAAAACCTTAAAAATGAAAACTAAGGAATTACTTGGTTTTCTTTAGAGCTTTATTTATGTATTGATATCTTATGTGAGTGTAGGTAGGGAAATCTAAGAGGAAGTGTTTTTCATCCTCAACACTCATAGTTTCACAAATATGAGAAATCCTTTCTTCCCATGAAGTTTTAGGAAAGGTCCAACACAGAGTTCGTTCTTAATTTAACTATGTTGATCTTGTTCTTTATGGTAGTTAAAAAATATAGATAATTTGATCTTCAAGAATGGGGATAATGACCTCCTTGTAATATCATGATTTTCTTTTGAATCCTCTAAAATTTCATCACATAATAGTTTCCCGTTGAACTTCCAAGTAATAATATTTTTAATATCATCTATATTTTGCAAAGTGACATTTTGGGCAATCCCTCCAATCTTTAACCAAGACATGACGTTTTTATGCCAACTTCAATTAAGCCTTAGGTGATTTTGATTAGAATTTAAAGCAATTTTCGGAAGTCATCTCCTAAGTTTTTTATTTATTTCTTGTACATTAAGTACCTAGTCATAGCTATGTTCTCAATTGGAAAAATACCCACTTCAATTAAGATAATAAGATATGGCATATTGTTTAATTTTAAGAAATTAAAAGTTATAAAAAGATTCTATATTTACTAGATTGTTTTTCAATAGTTATACAAATAAAAATTATAATCATAAAATAAGAATAGTGTTCATATAAAATTTGTTAATATAACTTTGAGTGAACTTTTAATAATATTATTCATAATATGACTTTGAGTGAAATTTAATGATATTATTGATGTATAGGTGATTTAAGTAGTGATCGATTCTAAATTTAAGAAATAAGAAAATATATTAATTATTAAAAAAATAGTAATATAAAATATTATATATATTTTCCTTTTAATGGAAATAAAATCTTTTTAATCAAATTTAAGAATGATTTAATATTTTTTTTAAACTTAAATATAATTTTTAATTTAAAAATTATTTTTTATTTTATTTTAAAAAATAAAAATAATATATTTTACAACTTGCAATCAAAATATAATAAATGTATTTAACTTGTAGTTTTTTGTTTTTTCATAAGAAAAAATGCCTTGTTCTTGATATTCATATGGAATTAAAGAAAAAGATACACTATTCATCAGTATTTAAGTCAAACTAGTTCATCGAAACCATACTCCCCAACTGAAACAAGAAAAGCCTCTCATGCAAACTAACTTTATAAAGGATCTTTATCTTGTACAAAGACTACTTCTACCCTTCAAAACACAAAATTGTTTGTAATCCAGAAACATACAAAGCTTCCTATTGGCCAGAGACAGAAATAACTTTCAAAAAGTTACATGTCTATAACAGAAAAAACTTCCTATTGACCAAAATCTCTCATGCCATTGCTGATAATTGACCTTCCATTTCTTATTGAAAACATAAAATTCCTTCTCTTAATGAAACATATTTTTGTGACAGCCTATCAACCTCCTTGTTGAAAGATCTTGAAATGTGTTTGAAAGAGATACAAGTAAACTCTTTTATAACTAATTGCACTCTCTACCACCATTGTTTAAGATACAAGACCTAAATCCCAAAAACTCCCTTAGCCCATTTAATTATTATCATTTAATCCCCGCAAATAGATATATTAGATATGCCAATGAGAGATGCAAAATAAAGAAGGCCCCACATGCTCATCAACTCATCCCTAGTGTTTGTACCCGAACCTCCTCCCATCCATAATATGAAGAAATGATCCTTGCTTATCCAAATTATCATCCCAAATCCACATACATTATTCTGCACACCTCCATCGAAATAACCTACAGCCGAGGTGTGACTAAAACTAGGAGCATGGAGGATTTTTTAAGTAATTTGAATTCCAGTAACTTGATATTCCTTGTAAAACCTTAAATATTTAATGAAACATGTTGTAACACAAGGAACAATATTTTCAAAAATAACTTTGTTTCTCATTTTGCATACAACCCAACTTATAAAAATTGGGAGAGTAGACCAATATCCTTCCACATGTTGCCATGAACAAAAAAAAGTCTTCAAATTTTGAAACCCCCTACACTACAAAAATTTAATTCCTTGGCTGCCATATTCCAAACTTTTTGGTGAAAGAATAGAGAATGAAAATTGTATATAGATTCAAATTCATTCCTACATAAAAAACAAAAATTAGGCCCCATCAAACCCCTATTAATCAAAATTTTCCAAGTAAGTAATTTGTCCTTCAAAATAAGCCAACTAAAACATTTTAATTTATACAATTTTTTCCATTTCTAGGTTTTACTATACCACTAGTTACTTGAAGGAGTAAAATTAAAGGACATAATTGCATCATATGCCATATTTGTAGTGATCTTACCAAATTTTTTATTCCATTCGCAAACAATTCTATTCTCGACATTTATCAGCCATATCTCAAGATAATTTAGAGAACTGATGTATCTGTCCCACAAATATGCCCAAATACCCATAATGCCAATATCTCTTGAATGAAACCAATACCCACCTTTTAACAAGGCCCATCTAGGTTGCTTGATTTGAGACAAGGTTCTAGTTCTAATAAACTCCAAATGCTCTAGGATTTCCAAAGGAAGTTCAAAGTTCCCCTTGTCACCAACATATGGATCAATATTAATATAGTGTTGATTAAGTTTCCATTGATTCCAACAGTGTATAGTAATTGATACCAACATGTCTTGGTGGCCCTTCAGGATCCCCTGAGGGTTAAGTAATTGTTAGTGTCTAAGGAGACCCTTTGATCTTGTCCAATCCAAAGTTTGAAGCCCTTGGAGCCCTTGGAACCCTTGGGACAATGGAAAAATCCTTGAAGCCCCTGTAGAGTGTTTAAGTACCCCAAAGATGTTTTACGGTTCCCAAATTGTTTCTTTGGTTCCCCAGTACCACAAATTATTCCCCAGTACCCTACAAACATGTCCTTGGTGGGTTGAAGAAGTGGCAAGAGTCCAAATGACCCATTAAGTGGCCATTTGTGTTTATTAAGATTATGGTACCCCGGGAGAAGGTCTAGATACCCCATAGGTGATGTCATGATGGATATTCACCCTTGGAGGTCTCCTATTGTGGTTGAGGTGTTTTAAGAAGCCTATGAATCCCCTTGGACCCACATTTGATGGCTTAATGGTCCTTTTCCCCTTAAAGGTGATGATGTGGTCATTAATGACTTGTCGAAGACTTGGAACCCTTGATGAAGATCTTGATGCCTGTGTATCCCATGTTAGGGTCATGGAACCGTTAGAGATGGTCATTATGCATAAGAAGGTCTAGTACCCACATAAATTTCATCATGATGACCCTTGGACACTATATGATCATTGATGGTGCATTTAGAAATGATTTTTGTATTGGAATCCATACATATGGTGGTGTGTAATACCATGATTGTTGGAGCTTTTGATATGATGGAATATTTGGTCATTATTCCCTCATCACTTAGCGATGGAGTCCTATGTGATGGGCTTGAAGTCCATGGAAAGTAACTTGTTTAAATATTATATGACATATTTGAAAGAGACCTTGAAACCGTTGCATGTGGTGCCTTGGGTCTTGAACCATGGTGATGTATGGTCCTATTTGTGGTTATATGGATATTAGGATGTAAATGGAGGTAGAGCCCACAGACATGCCTTGATATCTTAAAGAAGGCTTCGAAGAAGACTTTGAAACTCTTGTAGTTGGTGGTATGGTATTTGTCACCCTCATGTGTAGGGTCTTTAATTTCCTAGACATATTGAATAATTTAAGGGTATTAGACCAAGAATTTGCAAATAAACCAATCATAGGGAGATATTCCTCGTCAATCTATTTCTGTTGATATGTGGAGCATCTTCTAACTCCTTACAGTTGAAGAGATGAATTTTGGAAGTTGGTGTACCCCACCATTTTGGGTGAGTCGATCAAACAAAAGAGAATTTTATTATTTGTAATTTTGAATTGAGTGTCGGCCCAAGGTAATAACTTTCCTCCACAACCTATATAAATACAATATCAAACATTTCATTTGTTCATCATCAATTCTTTCAGGAATTTCGCAAATCTTGGAGACAATTGTGAAATTTTGTGCAGGAGAAATTTTTGGGCATCTTCACTAAAATTGACATAATTTTCTCACAAGGAATCAAAATTACAAAAAAATTTGGCTTGTTGGAAATATTGTTAAAATGGATATTTGGTGACATTATATAGAGCTTCTTTTGGTTTGTCTATTGTTTCTTCATTTTGGGATCTTTATAAAGGTATGGTTCATGCTTCTAGGTTTCTCTTGTGATGGCACATGTTTCTCATGGATATAGTTCATCTTTGATCTTAGTATTTGAGGCTATATATTGGTATATATCCTTGAAGTCATTGAATATGTTATGGAGGCTATGGTGATGGTTATCTTGGAATATATCTTAATGTGATCTTGATATAAATATTTATGACTTCTTGGATATTGTTGGCATACACTTTGGTGATTATCTTGACTTTTGTATAGTGTAGTATTTAATGAGAAGTTGACATGTAAGTAATAGATATTGTGAGCGATTTATTTGATAAACCTAAGTGTTTTCTTTGAAAACTGGTTTGACAAGTGTTGATCATTGTGTATTTGACCTAAGTGAAGTTGAGTTGTTATTGATTGTTAATGAAAACCTTTGACATTGTTGTAAGTGACTATTTGTTTGATTTGTTGGCTTGATTTGAGTTGAGTGAAAAATCCTTTTGCGTCTAAGAGTTTATGAGATTGATTGAGTTTGACATAGTTGGTTAAGTCTTTTGTCTTATTGGATAAGGTTAGTTGGTTGAGGTATATCATGTTTAACTGTCAAGTATTCCTTGACTGTGATTGAAGTTGGTTGTGGTGTCATTGAGTTGAGTGAGATTGGAAAAATTTTGGTTGACCATATGTGAAGTCTCTTGGTTTCTTAGATGTGTCTCTTACTCGATGAAATAGGCCAAGTAAGAAGGTTTGGTTGACTACCAGATAACTTTATTAGTTTAACACAAGTATATGATTGATTTGGAGTAGGCACACAAGCATCTTGGTACAGGTTGGTTCAGTTGAGAAAGATTGGCACAAGTTTCCTTATGTGTAGTTGGTTTGACTCAGATTGGTCGATTTGTATGAGCAGTTGGTTTGACCCAGGTGGATTGAGTTTAGTGTGCAGACTCAGATTGATTGAGTCGGATGATGTGCACAATATATTGTTTGGTACAACTTGATTGGACAGGTTGATGCGTAGTGTGATATAGTGGAAAGTGATTAGTTGATGAGTAGTGGTCAGATGATGATCAATGGTTAGTGGTGGCATTGGTTGTGCAGTGTAGTATAGGTGTTTATTAACATGTCTATAGGATTAGTGCGCTTGTGGTTCAACATTTTCTATCTTTATATTAAGGTGGCAGGATGGGGAAAGGAAAGGGTTTGTAGCTGGAGAACTAGGGAGTTGTAGCTTCCATCAGGTTGTATCTTGTAAATCAGGGGGTTGTAGCCTCCTTCTAGTTGTAGCTAGAGAATTGAATTCATTGTAATAAGGGGGGTTTTTTCCTCCTTCTAGTGATTTCCTGGAAAAATATTATAACGTATTTCGTGGCTTTTCCCCCAGTACTTGGGTTTCCACATAAAATATGGAATTTAGTGTTTCATGTTATGATTCTGATGTGATGATGATAATATAATGATAATGTGATAATGCATAGTATTGAATAAGTAAATGATTGTTTATAAAAGTGAAAAATTAATAGAAGTTGTGCACACTGATTCACCCCCCCCCCCACCACCTCAGTGTAACTGGTGTGTACAACATATATACACATTTTCACTATTTCCAATCTCCTAGGAGGTCCACTTTTTTACCCAATGAAAAATTTTTAAGAAACTATTTCAAATGATGGAGACACCATTTTTCGAAAGAACTGAGTTTATGAACCACTTGAACACATAATCTTCCTTTAAATATTTGTATTTACGAACCAAATTCCACAAACCTTATTCAAAGAGGCCTCTCCAAAATCTCTTCATACATAGAGCCATGTTAAAACCGGATAATTTTTTTATACCACATCCTCCAAAATATTTTGGAGGGGATAATTTTTCCCAAGATTCTAAAGTCAAACTTGCTCCCTTCACTTGATCCTGCCCAAAGAAAATGTTTTTTTACTATCGAAGAACATTAATAATTTTTTGGGGAATTAATACCAGAGAAAACCAAAAGAATGGGATATTTAAGATAACATAACAAACTAGAGTTAGTCTCCCTCCCAAAGAAAGAAATATGTAGGCCCAGTTATGAATCCTCCTTTCAAACTTCTTTACCAACCACATCCAATCCTCTACTTCGTACTTGTTGTGTTTCAACATATATCCCAAATACCTAAAAAAAATACCCTCTTGTTTGGATTTTATAACCATTAAGCTTAAGCCTTCAATATTTAGTAAGAATAACAACAAATATAATGGGAAGCCTTGTCTTAACCCTCCCAAGCTTCCAAAAAATGTAGTGGGAGAGGAATTCGCTAAAACTGCAATATTAGCTAAAGTAACACAAGATAAAATCCAATTTGACACATCAGCAGGTAAACCAATCGAACAAGCCGTAAAAATTGTCAATCTACATTGTCATAAGTTTTATTCCAAATACAATTTCATTACTATGGAGTTGAGTTTTTTTATCTTGGTAGTATGAATGCATTCTTGAGGAACTCCAATAGCATCCAAAATCTATCTCTCAGAAATAAAACCAAATTGTTCCCTTGATATCACTTCAGTTGGTTTCGGCTTAATCCTTTCTATGATCACCTTAGTCACCATTTTGTATACAACATTACAAAGAGCAACATGCCCGAAGTCGAAGAAATGTTCAATAATGTCTTTTTTCAGAATAAGAGCAACAAAATTTGAATTAAAAGCTCCTGTCATAACACCCAATCTTCTAGAAAATTATGTCACCTCTAACAAATCCTTCTTGATGATATCAAAGAAAGAGATAAAAAGCTCGGCAGACCACCCATCAAGACTTGGGATTTTATCTTTTGGAAAAACTGGAGAGTTTATCTTTAATTCATCCACAGATATAGGATTTCTAATCTTTGTTACTTCCTCTAGATTGAAGAAAGTATGATAATTTTTTAAAACCTTCAATTGACTACATATATTAGGTATGAGTAGGTCTTTAAAATGTCCTTTGAAGTAGTCAACTGCAGCTTCTATATCCTACTCTGAGCATTAAATTTAACCCTTATCTGTAGTAATTTCCCAAATATAACTATGAATTTTCTACAAGAAGAAAACGAATGAAAAAAACTTGTATTATTATCACATGCTTCAATCCAAATTCCTCTACTCTTAAGACGAATTGATTCTTATTGATTTCATAATATTGCATCCTTTTTATATTCCAATTCCAACTACGTGTACCTTTCTTCAGGAGTGAAGCTTCTAGTCAAATTATTTAACAATATCTATATAATTTTACTTTTAGTTGAACTCGACAAAGACTTATCCTGCAACACCTTTCTTTTAATCCATTCAACTACCTTTACTTTGAGTTTTTTTAACTTAAGAACCAACCTTTCCATTTCATTTAACCTTTCAGGAATAGAAACAAAAACAAAAAAATCTCTTACCATTTCACAGAATGATACATCCTTTAGCCATGTATGATTGAATTTGATTGAATAGTTAACTTTCATCGGCTCCTGTTCAAATTGAAATACAATAGGAGAATGATCAGAAACGTTGCTTACCAATAGCCAAGATGTGTACTTAGAAATATTTTCCATTAATTCCTTTGACATAAAAAAACCTATCAAGCCTTTTCCAACCCCCTGTTCACCCATTCGTTTGTTTTTCTAGGTTGGGGTAATCTTCGGAGGAAAAATGTCCACTAGAAGGTTTATCTTGAATAATTATTTGAAGAAATCAATTAGGGGATCTAGAGAGGTGACCGTCCCCCAAATTTCATAACTGTGCATGGTGACATTTAAATCCATGGAAATAACCAAATTCATTAAATTTAGGAGACCACTAAACTCCAAGTTTTCCCAAAAGGATTTTCTTTCTTTATATTGTGCATAAATATTAAAAATGTTAAGCTCCTCATCAAAATCCTGCACTTTACCTTCTAATAGGATGTCCACGTGGGTTTTATAATGTTTTAAAATGAAAATACGTGGATTCCAAATATATGCTAAACCTCCTGATTGACCATCTGCATCGATATCACAAATTTCCCAGTTTCTTAAGATCCTTAAGAAAAATTTGTAGTCCTTTACACCCAAGTTCATCATTTCCTAAAACAATTATATGTATACTTTCTTTTCCATAATGAAATGTTTGACGGATATGTATTTCGGACTTCCCCCAAGTCCTACGTTGTTAAAAGAAATCCAAATCATTAGGAAATGAAATCCTAGGGTTTATGTTCTCTAAGAACCCCTTTTTTTTTGCTGATGACTGATAGTTTTCTTCTGCTTCCTAAATTATGGTGTATAAAGGAATCTAAACCGCCTCCTGAAGTAAGATAGAGTTCTTGTTTAACCACAAACCCCTCCTTTAAGTCTTTTTTCTTTTTCTTCTTTTTGATCGTCACATTTAGATGACAAATTCATTTAATAGGAATTTTATTAGAGTTGACCACATGTTTATTAACATACACTTGCAGCAGAGTTTTTAACTGTTCTTCCAGAATCATTTTTTCCATACTATGGTCCATCCCATTTATTTCCAAATCCCCTGTTAAAATTGATTTTCCTATAGGTATTAATGCATCTTTTGTCCTTGAATCCCCATCTAGAAACTCGAAAGAAGAGCTTGTATAGAGACCATCGTGCGATGCGGAAAAAAAACTCATATTATGTAACTCTATCCATAGAACCCTTCTGCTTGAGAGCATCCCCATATGCCACCACCTCATTAAATCAAATATTTTTTCCAACATCCTCCATGAGGGTTTTGTACCCCTCTTACCCTATATATAAGAAAAAGACTTTGTTTTGTGCTCAAACTCCTTTTATACTAATTTTATAAATTGTAATCATTTTGATGAAAGGTACTCATAAGGATAGGTAAGTTGCATGGGGACATACCTATTGTCTTAGAATCAATTTTTACCAATTGAAATGCATCCCAATCCTTTTTTTGTGTTGTAGTATGAACCATTAGAGGAAATTTGGGGTCTAAAATGGGCCTTATAAGAAAACGTGCCAAAATAAGTTTTTGTGAGTTGGAATTCAAGAACCAATAGAATTTC
>LPNX010556981.1:0-76651 GCA_001517045.1 Pseudotsuga menziesii
ATTATTATGTTTTTAATTCTAAATGTTATTGAATAATAATATAATATAAAATTGCAATGTAAAATATAAATGTTATAATAGCAAATGTATACAGTGCAAAGAAGATGGATCCGAACGGGTTCTACAAAATTTATATGTTGCTCAATATCTTTTTAATGGTTTTAGTGATTATTGATGATCTAAATTGTTTGTAAAAGTGTTAAAATTTTATATCAGTGACAATGTCAAATTGTAATGTTCTGAAGTGCTTAGTGTAAAGNCTCAATATATTTTTAATGGCTTTAGTGATTATTGATGATCTAAATTGTTTGTAAAAGTATTAAAATTTTATATCAGTGACAATGTCAAATTGTAATGTTCTGAAGTGCTTAGTGTAAAGAAAACGTGAAAAATGTCTTTTTCTTTATTTTTTGCTAAATTTTGGATAAATAATTTTTGAAATTTCTGCATTCAACTCACTTAAATATGTCTTTTCCTTTATTTATTTTTTAAAATTTCCTATAAACAATTTTTGAAATTTCTATAATGTGTAATATGCATTTTCCTTTACTTTGTTTTGCTAAATTTCCTATAAATAATTTTTGAAATTTCTATAGAACATCTGGAATATGTCTTTTCGTTTACTAATTTGTCGAATACATGTCTTTCCCTTGTAAATTTCCTATAAATAATTTTTGAAATTTCTATAGAACATCTCGAATATGTCTTTTCGTTTACTAATTTGTGGAAAATGTCTCTTTAGTTACTAATTTGTCGAATATATGTCTTTAGTTTGTAAATTTCCTGTAAATAATTTCAAAACTTTTATAGAACATCTGAATATGTCTTTTCTTTTACTAANGTCTCCTTGGTTACTAATTTGTCGAATATATGTCTTTAGTTTGTAAATTTCCTGTAAATAATTTCAAAACTTTTATAGAACATCTGAATATGTCTTTTCTTTTACTAATTTCTATAGTACACTTGAAATAAGTATTTTTGTTTACAACTTTTGCTAAATTTAAATAAGAATATATTTAAATTTTTTATAAGCAACATGTGAAATATGGAATTTTTGAAATTTCCTATAAATAATTTTTGAATTTTTGAAAATTCTATATAACACGTGGACTATGTCTTTTGTTGACTAATTTCTATAATTTCAATAGAACACTTGAATATGTATTTTTGTTTACAACTTTTATAATTTCAAAACCATTATAAACACTAACATGTATTCAATTCTCTTCTCCAATTGAAATTCAAATTTATTACAATTTTTTTGGAAAAGACATCAAACTTCAGTACTCTTAGGATTTCAATCTTTTTCTTTAAAGTTCAAATTGATTCAACAACATACCCACCTTCAATGCTAATAGGATCTTCATACTATTCTCCAAGATCAAATTGATTTCGCAATATATCAACCTTCAAAGCTGCTATTCTACATCTCATAACCATGTCGTTAGTCCTCCCAATCCCAATGAAAAAACCTATAAAGAAAATGTAGAAATTAAACTACAAACAATTTGTCATAACCATATTGTTAGTCTTGCCAATCCTAATGAAAAAACCTATAAAGAAAATGTAGAAATTAAACTACAAACAAAATGTCTAAATGCTTCCTCACCGTCGCATGCCATTTCAATATCTATGGAACTTATACATCTCAACGAAAGAATGTTTGATGATTGATAAAAGTCTCAAAGACTTTTTCTCTTACAACTACATGAGACCGAATTTTTGGGATCCAATGTCAAAACTTTGGCGATCAAATGTTAGGATCAAAGTTCTGCTCAAACTTAAAACACCAAGTCCAACTTATCTTTTAATGCACTTTGCATTAAATGCAATAAATAAAAAGAAAATTCGAATGTTCTACTTCAAATAATGAAACCATTTAAATGTTCTATATTAGATATGAAGCAATTGTGAACAGCTAACTAAATTTTTCTAATAATTTAAAAAAAAAAATTATAACCAATTATACAAATTATAAATATTATTTTCTAGCAAGGACTAGCTGCTTTGCAGCTATTTTTCTTGTTTAAATATACATTGATACTTTTAAAACTTTACATTGTATTCAGTCATTTATACAAGTCATTACTTATTTTATTTTAAATATATATTGATATTTTTAAAACTTTAAACTGCATTCAATTGTATAAGTCATTATATTTAATTGAAATTATCCATTTATCTTATTGCATTACATAGTCTTTATAACTACGAGTTTTATTTTATTAATTTTTTCATATTATTTAATTTAATTTATAATCATTAAAAAAATTAACAAAATTTTACAAAATACAAATTAATGTATGTCAAAATTAAAACTTAATTTAATTGTTAAAATTATGCGTGCAGCCCCAACCCTTACACTATGTGGTATACCTAAAAAAGTTGTTAAAATTACAATTTATGGAAATATAATGCGTTTATTTTTAATAGATCAAATTTGTTAAAATTACTTTGAGTATAGTATTTAAACCAATGAAACTTATCTCAAAGGCTATTCATGTTAATCTATATTATACTATCTTTATTCTTTTGAAATACACATGCAACTTTGCTATTCATTTTATCTATATTTTACTATTTTTATTATTTTGAAATATACATACAATTTATTATACTTAAATTAAATGACACCAACTATATAATAATTTTTCTTTATTATATTGTTTTTATTATTTTGAAATACAATTTAACTAACCTAATCAAAACGACAAAAACTAGCAAGAGGGACTAGCTACTCCCATAAAACTTGTTAATTATAAAATGACTACACTCTAGTGTTTTTTTGAATTAAACGATTGCCGGGGATCGAAGCGATTGTTTATTTTGAATTAAACGATTGGCTTTTGATCTATGGATTTAATTTTTCTTTTTACAAATAAAATTAAAAACAAACGCCGTTGCCGGGGATCGAACCCGGGTCACCCGCGTGACAGGCGGGAATACTTACCACTATACTACAACGACCAATTGATAAATCGCTGAACATCCAAATGGTACATATTTCAACCAACGCACTGAAAGTAACAACGCGCGTATAATGTGAGGTGTAATTTATGAATGAAACAGTAACACTGATATACATCACCTGTATGTTTATCATGACCTATGCAAGATCATGTATAGCATTACAAGCTGCCCTTAACATGATGTCTCTTTTGACATATGTTGTTTTATTTTAGGTGCATATATTAAATCCTCTCTTTTTCTCTCTCATATACATATTGAGACACTTTTATTTATGTTTTTATTTATTTGTTCATACTTTTTTAAACAAAAATATGATGAAGATGTGTTAATCATGTATCTATCATATTGGGTTGTAATACTAGTGCCTTTTGGTTTTCGAAATGACATCATTAAACTTTTAAAATTGTAACACTTTGATATGAAACCAAAATCTCTAAATTGTAACACATCATTTATAAAAAGAACATATCTAAGAATACATAATTATTAGTTCCAAGTCAAACTGCTTCTTCTGCTTCTTCCATTAGATTTCAATCCTTTGGAATGCTTAGAATGGAATCTTTCATCCCCGATATTTGTGATCTGCCAGCCAGCAATGTGGGGTGGACACTACTGCCTTCTTTGTAAAGGTTTGCATGTATGACTGTCTTCCTTGTAAGGGTTTGCATAAACTACTGTCTAGCAATTAAAGGGGTGAGCAGCCAGCAGAAATGAAGATCCGCACCTTTTAACACCTACTATCGGCCAACAATTTGTAGGCAGCGCTCTTACTGCCAATTCAAGGGTTTTCTCTGCTAGCAACTTCATCAATTGAGGTGTACAATTAAACTTTTGAGGTGTTGACTTGCTTGCCTTTTTCCTGGTGAGATGGCCATTTATTTGGAAGGATTGAAATCTAATGGAAGAAGCAGTTTTACTTGGAAAACCCATCTAGGACTTGCTTAGAATGGGAATGAAAACATATTTAGTGACATTGTAGAATTGTAGCCAAAAATATTTTAGATGGACCATCACTGATTTCTTTTAGATTTAGATATTAGAGATGATAAAGGATCATTACGATGTGGTTTTTGGTTAACAAGTAGGCAACAATAAGGGATGCCACCAAAGATAGTTTTTGTAATGGACTTGTTGCAACACTAAAGAAAATATTCGGTGATAATGCTTGGTCATTATTGAAAATGATGTAATTCCAAGCATCCAAAAATAAATGAAAAGGTGTAAAAAAATGGATCATTTCTCAATTTGTACCTGTCATTCTTGCAAAGGATATCATCTTAGAAAAATTAATGTATCTTATGAATATTGTGTTGTTTTTAACTTGTTCCAATCTTCATGTTTTCATTTTCTTTATTCTTAAGATTTGTAAAAATGATTTGTGTTGATTTGCTTAAATCCCAATATTAAAGATTGTGTATAATTAGTAGTGTTATATGTTTTATTATTTCCGTAGACTTATCCATTCATTAGACAATTTGTAATTTGTGTTAATTTGATATTTGGATTACTTGAATCTAATATATGTAGAATAGAGAACACTTCATACTGTTATATGTTTCACAAATTTCATTGGATTTTATCATTGAGTTATTTATATTAATTTAATGTTTGAATTGTTTAAATATCTCATTCATATATATAAGATTGGGGATAATTATTTTCATTGAATTTATTCATCTAAAAATTAGTTTGTTATTTTTAGATTATTTAATACCATTTTTTTAATTGTTATGATACCTATATAATTTTTTTTCTTATAATTTTTATATAATAATGATAGACGGGCACACAACACATTCATCATTTTGATGTTTTCAATAAGTATCATATTGTTAATGTAGTTGTAGCTCTTAATGTGGTTGTAGCTCTTAATGTAGTTGTAGATGACTTAGAACAATGATGTTTTCAATTAAGTGTTAAGCTCTTAATGTGGCTAGCTTGCTCTAACTAAGAGATTATATATTATGATTTTCATTTAAAACTATGTGATTCATCTTTTTAAATATTTAAGTTTTTGATACAATATATATTATGTTTTTCATTTAAAACTATGTGATCAATCTTTTTAAATATTTAAGTTTTTGATACAATAAACTTTACTTTTTTTAAAGTATGACTATAGTTTGTGATTTCTATAAAACTCTAATTCAAATATTTTAAGTTGAATGAGAATGAATAGAGTTTTTAATTAATAAAATTTTAATTAAAATTTTGACTTAAAAAAAGGATTTTTTTTCTTTTTTTTAACGTAGGTGTTATTTATTCATTTCAATGCCCACATTTAAATCATTTCCAATCCTCTCATTAACAAGGGGATCATGGGGAGGAATTCCTTTCCATTCCCAAAACCATAGTTATGTATTTTAATCAAAGTCGAGCTTTGAACACAACCAACTGAGATAGAGCTTACTGCCATTTTGGGAAAAATATCCCTCTAACATAGAAACAATGTGATGATCCCATAACCTTATATAAAGTATCTAGTTGTTGATTAGTTAAGTGATTTTTTTTGGTTAAAATCTTTGTGACTTGCAAGAATTTCCTTTGGTCTAAGAAACCATGACCCAAGGGAATCTAAGCCATCAAAATAACTTAGGGATCTCACTAGGCTTGGGCTACACCAACCCTCAAGTGGTTGGATTTTGAGTGTATCCTCTGAACTAACTAGCTCACCCCTAAGGGGAATTGAACCTAGGTCGCCCTGCTGACGAGACCCACACCTTAACCGAATGAAATAGGGAGAATTGACATTAACTAAGTGAATTTGAAGTTCATGTCATTAGAATCATTAATTTAGGTTTAATAAAGCTAATGATTAGTTGTTATGAAATAGTAGGATGAAAAAATGTTTTCCAAAGTGGTAAAATTGTGTAAGAAAATGCATCACTAACATGCTAGACATAAGTACACTTTCCAACTTATAGTAGATTGGGTGATACAAAGCCTCCATATGTTATTCCAACATTGGAATCCAAGAATGCAACCATGCATGAATATGCAGAGTGTCGTGGAGAGTATCCAAATACTATTATCCTTATTGTTTTGGGTAGTACCATATTTTGAAGAATGGTATGTGTAATTTGGATGGAATCTTTCTAATGCTTCTAGATAGAAAAACATACTCTAAGTGTTCCTAATTTCCCATGAGTTTATAATTTATATTCTCACTACTTGAATGACAACGTTTCATGACCCAAAATGGATCTACATAGTTATCATATGATTTAATTAATGCTTTATAATTTTGGCTATAGTATTTGGTTCCTAGAAAGGGTCAATTTGAGTAAGATCCTAAAATCATAAGATAGTCTAAAATGGTAAACCCTTTATTTGAGGGTAAAATAAGTTGATTTTTTTTTATCCCTCACTTTACGTACCAAGGGCCCAAACTATGTCTTTACATTCTATACATTGGTATTGTGCTTCATTTTCTTCAAGAATAGTATGTAAGCAAAATTTATGGCCCCAACAAGGCATTGCTCTAGTTATTTCCTGCAAGTCAAAGTTGCATTTATGTCAACTACAATTATTCACAGAAGGAGTTGTTAGTGCATTGAGAATCCTAGAAGAATCATGAAGAGTCTAATAGGACTTTGAAACCCTAAATGTGGCTATGATTTGAGCTATATAAAACCTAGTCAAAGAGGGAAATAACCTCACTTTTCTTTAGTTGTTTGTTGTTCCATAACATTAGCAAGCCTATGTGGAAGATATGCTAATATAGAAGAGAGAAAGAATTAATATCTAGATGATTGTTTCAGATGATAATGTCATATAGCTTTGCGACAAGCTTATATGGATTTGTATAATACATTGCAAACTTCATGATAAAATATGACAAAAGGCATAGTACTTCATTTCTTGCAAGTTTCCACTTTTTTATTGTGTGACTTTGTTATTGTACTATATTTCACATGTTGTATTGTTAAATAATCCGAACAACTTGTTTTTATTCAACTTATATATATATATATATATATATATATATATATATATATATCAATCATTGTATAAAAAAATCGTAAACATCAACTTTTTAGGAATTAATAAATCACCACTTCTTTAATATTAAGAACATTGTCTTTGCCTTTGTGATAATAAGAATATATAGGCAAAGTAATTCCTTTTCTATTTGGCTCCTCACTTCATTTGACACTTTTCCCAACATAACTATATTTTATGTATTTTCCACTCTTCATTAAACAATTAATAAATTTGTCTATCTAACCCTTTAACCTTGGATCGTCTTTAATTGTAACCCTTTTCCCCTAAGAACTCATTCTTATCGGTTACCTTTCTTCGTTCATTAAAACTATATCTATCATGCTTACAACTTTTCATCACAACAACTGTAATACTAGCAATTGCCCTAAGAAGGTGCAACAATAGGCTGATAAGTTGTTGTTGGAAAGTGTATGGACAAAAGTTTAAACATCATGTATCTTGTATAATAAATTTCTATTTTTGTTCAAAAGCATTATTTTAATAATTTTCTTTATAAGGTATAAAGGATGTATTAATATTGCTTGAATTTTTTTTGTTTCAAAAGCATTACCTTGAAGACTTAGTTATAATTTTTGTAGAAAAGCTATGTTGGGTTTTAACCATATTTTCTCCATTTTCTCTTAAGCCAAACTAAAGCTCTACATTTACCCAATTCATGATCAAATAAGAAAACATGAAGAAAAAATTACAAGCAGTGCACATATGAGAAATCAATGAAATTGTATCCCTCATAATTGATTAGTTGACTAACATACATTATTTTTTCATCTTGAGGAAAAGAAAAGTATATGCTATAGATAGTTAAAAGACCATGATTAATTGAATTAGTGTTGTGTTCCAAAGAACATACACATTACAACATCTCGTGGTGCCAACATGTTATATCCCATTTGCCTGGGATGAACTCTAACAAGATGCACAATTGCCAATATGTGATACCTTAAAATCTATCCCAATACATGGGATCAAGAACTTTCATATTTCTAGGGAGAATTCTGCATAGATTTTATTGTCTTAGATATTGGGGAAATTTCATTCCAATTAATAGTCACAACAAGTAAATGCAATAAGCACATCTACTCCTATCCCCACAACATTCCAATAAAAATCTACCAAGAACAATATATGTTCCTTAAATATTGTATTTCCTATATCATTCAACTCTACAATGTTGTGGCAGCCGAAGAAGCTTAAGATGACATTAGCAACCAGAGGTTCATATCATAACATGGAAACCAAGGGACAACCATTCCAGAGAGGCTTTAATCAACGTGTAATGGTAATCCCTCAATAGAATACAAGGACTCCTTCAAAGTTGACCTTTACTTTCCCTACTTCTCTCAAACATGAGAGCTTAATGCTACTGTTGATAGCCTTTCCAAAAAACGCGTACAGGTTGAGGCTGGAGTTTGGTTAGTGCTAGAATCAAAGGTTGGACAAGTAGTTGGACACATCAAATTAGTCTATTGATTGTGCATCCCTTCAGCTGAGAGTGCAGATATTTCCAAAGTTCTTGATACTATAAAGTCTTGTTTCCAACCTATTGTTGGAATTTATGTAGTGTTGAAAACATTATAGTAGGGATTGTCCTCTTGAACAATTTCTATGTAATCTATTGAGACACTTTGATGACTGGAAAAGACTATTTATGTAGTTGTATGAGCTTTTAGAGAAGGACATAATTTAGCTAGGAGATCATACATATTCTATGCTCCAAGAGACCATAGGAATGGAGGTATGGTGTCTCTTAATCGCAACGTTCTAACAACATAACCAATAACTCAAACAACAATATTGCAACTTTTTGAACTCAAAATCTCCATTGTCACCATTTAATGAAGGAATTATAAAAGGTTCACCTCATTGTTGTAGGAAAATATATGAATGAAAGGGAAATAGCCACTTTGACATGCACAGACAAATGATCATTACATCTTGACCAGGTTCAAGTTTTATTTTTAGCACCTTAGGACCAACTTCCTCAAAGTCAACACTTATTATTGTCAAGTAAATTGATCATCTTAAATTTAACAAGTTTGTTTAAGTTTCATATTGTATGTGTAATTGTTCCTCTTGTTCCTCCTCTTCATATTCATCATCATCTGATTCCTGACCTAAATCATTGTTACCTTCTGGTTCGTATGAATATTAGTCTCTAAGAATGTCTTTCTTAAGGTTTTCAAAAGCTTTCTCATACTCCAAAAAATCTGGTTTTACTTGAAAATAAAAAGTGACTTTGGAAAGAAAGTCTAAAATTTTAGGGCATAGTATAAATGGAAACTCCCTTAGAATAACCCTTTCCAATGAATCATCATAATATGCCAATTCCATATTCCCTATTGGATATGCTCACATATCCAGTAATTGCATATATGGCAATTGTTCCTTTATTGACTATGTTGAAGTAATATCTCATAGCCATGCTTAACTTTTTATATCCATATTTTTGTGACAAGTAATTTCAAATCAAATTGAGAATGTCTTTGGTGCAATAAGGATGTTGGGGCAATGTTTTACTACTTAATCCAATGATGGAATTTATAAAGGATCTGTATCAGCCATGTCTACTGTATCTTGAAGATATTGATCTTGTTTGAATGAATAAAAATGTTGGGATTTATAATGGATCTGTATCAACCAATCCTAGTGTATTTTGAAGTTACTTCTATCCTTTGAATTATCCTAGCCTTTTTTGTTGGAAATTTCCTTCTAGAAACGCACCTTGATGCACCAAATAGGATGAGCTTATTTCAACCATTTGCACGAGGAAAACAACAACAAGAATGGAACCTTGACGGAAAAGAATTAATACTCCATCCACCTCACCAATGTTCAAAGTATGTTCTAGATCATTGTTATTGTGTTTTGTTTATTCGTTATTTTATTTTATGGAGAGTATTTGAAGGTCTATTACAATGGCATTGTATTGTATTTCCTGAGTTTCAAATGATACTCTAGTCGAAATTGTTAGCATAAGTTTGTCTCATGCACAAGAACACAAATAACACTACTCATTTTTGGGGGATTTTTTACTCTAATGCTCTACTGGTATAACACCACATAAAGACTTGTAAAAGTATAACGAGAGAGGGATTGCTCTCGAGTTACCTTCTAAACCATGTTAAGTACATCTTAGTGAATTTAAGGGATTTATGTCGTTAGATATGAATCCATCGTCCTTAAATGGCCATAGATATGATTATAGTTAATTCAAATGCGTTTTCCATCGTCCTTAAATGGCCATAGATATGATTAGAGTTAATTCAAATGCGTTTTTCTATCTGAGGGAGGGCTTGTAAAACACTGTAAAATGTTAGTTGACCCTCTCCCCACTCTCTTCTTTCCATGCGTCTGACAGAATTTATCATTTATTGATCAAGTAAACAATGCCACGTGTTTGGTTTGTGTGTCGTTGAAGTTTCGAACAAGAAAGCGACCATGTTGAAGAAACTGAAACAATCATCTCTTGTCTTGGTCGGATCTAAGATATTTTTCTTAGTTCTTTTTCTTCAGAATAATCCCACTCATGTCGGTCGACTTTCCATGAAAAATTACTTCCTTAGAAATGTATATGGATTTTGTATGGTTCGATATTAAATTAAGAAAGCAATGTTCTTGACGTCATTGGATCCGGCGGTGCCAAATCCATAAAAGGCATTGGCCATTGCGATAAAATAATTGTAAGTGTAGAATCCCTTGCTTTTGTAGGAGCTGCCAGCTCTGTCTGCAAGTCCACTGAAGAAACTCTAGGAAATCATGGACCCCACACTTCCACGTCTTCCACTTGGAGAACCTATAACCAAATATCTTATGTGTGTGAAGTTATGCGTCTTCATTTAGTTCATTGTTACTCTTTCCCATACAATTATTCCTCCTGTTTGCAATCAGGTTGCTCCAAAAAGTGATAACCTGAAATCCTAGCAATAACTTACATATTAATTGTTATCTGGACTATTAAATATAAAAGTCCATTCTTCAGGAAAAAATATTATAATCCGCGGAAACCATGGCCACAAATCACTCAAGCACACCATGGATTCATTAAGCACTCAACGATTTGGTCAAAAGAGAAAAGAAAAAAACTTTCTAATTAATACAAACATCTCAAATGCATGTACAAAGCCTATATTCATGAATGCACAATTTCTCACTTGTTTCTATGCGTTCCAAGTCCTGCCTATAGCAAGGGGATAAAAAGCAATGCTCCTTACCTAGTAAATATGTTTTCCATATGTCAATATTGATATTGATAGGGAAAACACTCACAGTCGTTGCATGTGCTAATAGAATTACCCCATATGTCGTGGAGGAGACGTTTGATAAGCAAGAAAGGAAAAATATCAGGGTTGGGTATGGCAGGCTGTCTATATAACCTACAATGACAAAGCAGGAGAACATACAAGCTTAAGAAGGAAGTTGAATCTCTTCTAACTAATAGCACTCATAAAAATGTGGGTGTTGAAGCTATGTTTCCTACACCAAACCCAGTATGATCTTCAACTTCTCACATTGTTTTGCGCATAACTCCTCTGAAGATACACAATGTTCCCAGACTTGATTCTAGATCAGAGAATCTGCTAACATTTAAGAGTTGAAGCTTGCTAAACTGTGGAAGCCATCGTATGGTCTTCAGCTTCATACATCTGCCTTCCTTCAACTCCTCCAAAGATCCCAATGTTTCCATACTTTCAAACTCTTCTAACTAAGATGTAATGTCCTCTTCTAATTAAGCACTAAAAAACCTACTAACCTACTTAATTCCCATAGGTTCAAGCGAGTACTCCATAAGAGGGAATTGACTGAGGACATTTGGTACTTAGAACAGATCGAGACATTCATTCAGTATTAAAGTCGTCAGTTAGATAAAGGAATCCTTATTTCTTTAGGCTTAAAAGTCGACATCAAATTAGAATTGCATGCATGCAAAAGTGAAGCATAAACCCTAAAAGTGACATGAAAACCCTAAAAGCGCATGATGATCTATTTAAGAAGGGTTATTGGACTAAAGGAGGTATCTATTAATATTATTGTTGATTTAGAGCTTTTGAGCAGTAGCACAACGTGCAACCGCGACAATTGGGGTTGAATACGATGTCTTCAGCTAACGAGGATTCGACAGTGAAATATCTGCCATAGTCTCTTCTAGGATAGACCATCCAGGTTTATCAATGCCAATCATCTTATACATTAGTGTTCAGTGATCCAGTACACTCAAAAGGATTATTTGCAGGTTCACGTTTTGCAGCTAGGAAATAGCTGGGAAACCTCAAAAGGATTCGTTGGGACCCCAAAACCCAGTCTTTCCTCCGCGTGTCAGCTTCCTCTTTCTCGGAAGGCTCATCCCACGACATAGAGTGATTATCAGTTACAAGTTTGTCTATCCAGGGCAATTATCAACATTTCAATGAAGAAAGGGGTGTGAGCACCAGGGAGGCAAAAGAC
This sequence comes from Pseudotsuga menziesii, assembly GCA_001517045.1. Lineage (NCBI taxonomy): Eukaryota > Viridiplantae > Streptophyta > Pinopsida > Pinales > Pinaceae > Pseudotsuga > Pseudotsuga menziesii. The sequence goes on from LPNX010556981.1 coordinate 12,418, forward strand.
TTTGCTAGGGCACTTAGAGGAGGCCAAATCTCTGCATGTGGAAATCCATCTCTCCGGTAGGTGAAGATTGATAAGCCTACAAAGTTTCGGTAGTATCTGACCATCCCTTCTCCAAAAACGTCACCTCCAAACTAGGGGGGCACACAAGTGCAGCTGGGCATCAACCCCTGAGGAGGAGCATTATCATCCAGCCTTCGTGCATGCACCGAATTTCTGGAGGACTCATAAAGTTTTATCAGTGGTAAGTGTTTACCTTCTTCCTGCAAATCTTTTCCCTAGTTCAACTATAATTTAGGGTCATTTTCCCATAACCTTGCATGTGAGTTTTATTTCAGTATTGTTATAAATCTTGAGGCTACAAGCAAGCCCTGGAATAGAAAATAGTAGAATATCAGTATTTGGGATATTACAGTGGTATCCAAGCATGTTCCTTTCCAGTTGTGGACTTGAACATGAGAAGTAGATGAATACAGAAGAAGACCCTTTTGTAACCTATAGGAGAAGGAAGAGTAGGTACACCGAGGAGAATGAATTTTAGGATATTCAGTTAGAACATACCAACTCAGCTAGGGACCCAACAGGTATACACTCTGACAAAGGGAAAGGCATTGGAGAAGAGGAAGACAGGATGGAGTTTCGTAGCTTCGTAAATGCACTGCATGACCTAGCCAAAGGGAAAAAGGAAGTATTGCATGCAATAAATAGATTGGCTTTGAAACCAAAACCAGGTCATAGCAGTATACCTCTATCACTAGTAGATAGAGAGTCTATAAGAAGTAGTGGGAAGCATGCATACACTAATATGCAAAACACACCCCACATATATTACAGACCTTCCAACAAACCTACTATGCCTCACTTCCTGGTATATGGAGTAGTAGGACCAGTCATGCCAGTAGAACCTAATGAACCATTTGGAGCCTATTTACAGGAATATAGGGATTTGGGATATGAGTTCGATGCAGCCATGTCTTTCTCAGACTTTTGCAACTTGAAAAGTAGGAACCGGACCTGGAATTTCAAAAGAGGATTTAACCAGAATTATGAGTTGCGGAAAACCTTAGGTAGATTGACCATCCAAAAATTTGATGGGGCTCACAAAGTTTCAACAAGAATATGGGTTTAGAAGTTGGATAATGCCAACTCAACCCCATGACAGAGACAAATGCCATTAAATTTGCTACACTACACCAAGACGGAGAAGCTCATGAGTGGTGGTACCATGGACTAGTGACATTGGGTCACAACACCATCAGTTCCTACAGTGAGTTCACACAGAAGCTCATGGAGCGGTTTGACAGGAAGGACCTAGAGATACACTTTACAGAGTTTGCTCAACTCAAGTAGACATGTAGTGTCAAGTCCTTCATCTTCGAGTTTTAGAGGGTAGCTATTATGGTGACAGATGTGTCGGAGAACAGGTTGATTATGTTGTTTACAGAGGCCTTGACAGAACCACTATGGGGGTGGGTGAAAGCCTACAAACCCTCCACTTTACAGGATGCGATCAACAGAGCCATATATCTCCAAGATTCAGTTCTGAAGAACAGGTTTCCACTCAATACCAACTTTCCAGTTAGAGACAAATATAGAAAACCTTTCCAATAGGAAATGTTGAAGAAAACTTGGTTGGACGACAACACAAGGAAATATTTGAGACGGAATAAATTTTGTTTCACTTGTCATGAACCGTGGGTTCCAGGACACAGGTGCTCAGGGAAGGCCAGATACCACTATATAGAGGTCTATTCAGACAGTGAAGGGGAGGACTACAAGCAGGAAACAACAGAGAATTGCGGGCAGCAGAGGAGGAGTCACTCCAAGGGGATACACCGGAGGGAGTATTGCTACATTATTCGGAGTACCTAGGTTTCATACTCTCAAGGTTAGAGGAGTAGTACAGGGCCACGGGGTAGGAGTATGGATTGATGGGGGAGCAACCAACAATTTCATTGATGCAGCATGGGTGGCTAAGAGGAGTATTCCGACAAAGAAGTTTGAGGGATTTACTGTAGCAGTAGCAGGAAACACTAGTATGGAGCACAACTATTGGATTCCTAAAATGAACGTCACATTAGGAAAATACCATATGACAGACTCATTTTATGTTGTAAATGTGGCTGATACAAATGTAGTATTAGGCGTCGAATGGATTTATTCAATAGGAAAATATACTACATATTACAGGGCAATGGAAATGGAATTCCGACGACTGGATGGGGAACGGGTAGTTTTGAGGGGCATGAATACTTATCCCCAAAATCCAGAATCATCGTAGAGAATGGAGGTCGTACTCAAATAGGGTGACATAGAATGGTCAACATAGTGCTTGGCTACTTTTAGAAAACCTCTAGAGAACAACACCCAACATCCAACAAATATTCAGGGTCTATTGCAGAAACATGAGAAGGTATTTCGGGATCTTCCAGCAGATAGGCCACCAGATAGGGGATTTGAGCATATTATTGAGTTGGAGGAGGAGACACAAGCAGTCATAACCACTCCATAAAGGCATCCCAAAATATACAAGGATGAGATCGAGAAGACGATCAAGGAATTACTAGAACTAGGATATATTCGGTCGAGTTCTAGTCCCTTTGCTTCATCAATGGTATTTGTTAAAAAGAAAGATGGCACATTGCGAATGTGTATTGATTACAGAGAACTCAATAAGAATACCATCAAAAATAGGTATCCCATCCCCAGGATTGATGAACTAATGGACAAGCTACGAGGTGCCAAGTACTTTTCAAAGATTAATCTTCGATCAGGGTACCATAAGATCCGAGTAAGGGATCAAGACATTTCCAAATCAGCTTTATGTTTCCACTATGGTCACTATGAGTTCTTAGTAATGCCTTTTGGACTCACCAATGCTCCTGCCACCTTCCAGTCTTGCATGAACCACACTTCCAGGGCTCAGTTGCGTAAGTATTTTCTAGTATTCTTTGATGATATTTTAATTTACAGCAAAACTTAGGAGGAACATCTTAAACACTTAGATGAGGTATTGAGAATTCTAGAAGAGCACTCGCTTTATGCGAAGATGTCTAAGTGTGAGTTTGGCATGAAGGAGATGGTGTATCTAGGACACATAATCAGTGCAGAAGGGGTACAGGTTCATATGGAGAAGATTAGAGCTATCTGGGATTGGTCTATGCCAAAGACAGTCATTGAAATGAAGATATTTTTAGGCATTTGCACATATTACCGGAGGTATCTTAAGGGGTTCTCTCAATTTGCCACACCACTCACCTATCACACAAAGAAGGGGGCATTCACATGGACAGATTTGGCACATCAAACCTTTGAGGAAATGAAAACCATCATGAGTTCTTGCCCACTTTTTGCACTACCGGACTTCTCACAACCATTCATAGTGGAATGTGATGATTCAGGGGAAGGACTAGGGGCAGTACTGATGCAAAACGATTACCCAATTGCTTTTAAAAGTCAAAAACTGGAAGACTATAAGCGCCACTACTCCACATATGACAAAGAAATGCTAGGCATCTTACATGCCCTGACTAAATTCAGACAGTATTTCGTGGGAAGAAAATTCAAAATCAAGACATATCTTAACAACCTCAAATGCTTCTTGGAGAAGAAAGAACTAAATGAGCGCCAACAGAAATGGGTCAGCAAGGTACATGATTATGATTTTGAGATAGAGTATGTGAAGGGTAAAAACAATGTAGTAGTTGATGCTTTATCCAAACGACCAACTTCATTGTCCCTCGTGATTATATCCACCGATTGGAGATCTCTTATCTTAGTAGAGTATTCCAAAAACAAATTTGCTTGTGAGTTATTAGATGGACATATCCAGGATGACAGGTATAGAATTGTTGATGACATCATCTATTACAAAGGTAGGATATACCTCGTCCCTAATCAGTTTCAAAGAAGAAGACTATACAGGAATCACATGACTCGACATTATCAGGGCATCAGGGGTTCTTAAAAACCTATAGGCATATCCAATATAGGTTCTCATGGAAGCGCCTCGAGGGGGAGATAATACTGCATGTCCGGGAATGCAGTATCTGCCAGCAAAACAAGATTGAACATACTCATCCAGCAGGATTACTTCAACCATTACCGATACCAGAGCAGAAATGGGAAAGCATCTCGATGGACTTCATTATAGGGTCACCCAAGGTACATGGACGAGACTGATTATATGTAGTGGTATACAGGTTGAACAAGTTTGCTCACTTTTTTTCTATCTCTTCTGACTATTTAGCATCGCAAGTAGCCGAGTTATTTTTCAGATAGGTTTTCAGAATCCATGGGCTACCCAAAACCATTGTCAGTGATTGTGACAGTAAATTCATGAGTTAATTTTGGCAATATCTATTCAAGTTGGTAGGGACATAACTTGCTACAAGCACAAGTTATCATCCCCGTGGCAAAGACTAGATGGAGATTGTCAACAAGTGGGTTGATGGGTATCTAAGAAACTATCTAGTAGGGAAACATGTGACATGGATTTAATGGCTACACTTAGGAGAGTACTGCTACAATACTACCCACCACATGTCTATTAAAATGACACCTTTCAAGGATCTCTATGGCTACGAGGCACTGGACTTTGCAGATTTGGATTTTGGAGACAGCAAGGAACCCAAGGCCAAAGATTGGGTACAGGACAGTCAAGATATTCTCAAAGTATTGAAGGAGGATCTAAAGGCAGCACAGAATCAGCAGAAGATATATGCAGACAGACACAGGATTGAAAGGACTTTTGAAGTAGGAGATCTGTTATATTTATGGCTACAACCTTACAAGCAATCTTCCCTTAAGAAAAAAGTAGTGGAAAAACTAAAACCTCACTTTTATGGTCCGTACAAGGTAGTTAGGAAGGTTGGAAAGGTAGCTTATGAACTAGAACTCCTAGAGGAGAGAAAAATTCATAATGTGTTTCATGTGTCCAACCTCAAGAAAACAGTAAGAAAACACATAGCTCCATCCACCAAGATTCCTCTCTTAGATGATGAAGGGATTTTGGTACTGATTCCAGAGAGAATCCTACAGGTGCAAGAAAGGAAACTCAGAAACAGGGTGATTCGAGAGTACTTGGTAAAATGGAAAGAATTACCTATGGAGAATGCCACATGGGATGGAGAGAAGGCATTGCAACATCATAGTTTACAGTTGCTTGAGGACAAGCAATTTCAAGCGGGGAGGATTGTAATGTCCTCTTCTAATTAAGCACTAAAACACCTGCTAACCTACTTAATTCCCATAGGTTTAAGTGGGTATTGCATAAGAGGGAATTGAATGAGGACATATGGTACTTAAAATAGATTGGGACATTCATTCAGTATTAAATTCATTAGTCAGATAAAGGAAGACTTATTTCTTTAGGCTTAAAAGTCAACATCAAATTAGAATTGCATGCATGCAAAAAGTGAAGCATAAACCCTAAAAGTGACATGCAAACCCTAAAAGCGCATGATGATATATTTAAGAAGTGTTATTGGACTAAAGGAGGTATCTATTATTATTGTTGTTGATTTGGAGCTTTTGAGTAGCAGCACAACATGCATCCACGACAGTTGGGGTTGAAGACGACGTCTTCAGCTAACGAGGGTTCGACAGTGAAATATTTTTCCTAGTCTCTTTTAGGATAGACCATCCAGGTTAATCAACAACAATCATCTTATACATCAGTGTTCAGTGATCCAACACACTCAAAAGGATTATTTGCAGGTTTGCATTTTGCAGTTGGGTAATAGCTGGGAAACCTCAAAAGGATTCGATGGGACCCCAAAACCCAGTCTTTCCTCTACATGCCAGCTTCCTCTTTCTCGACAGTCTCATCCCATGACATAGAGTTATTATCAGTTACCAGTTTTCCTATCCAGGGCAGTTATCAACATTTCAGTGAAGAAAGGGGCATGCGCACCAGGGAGGAAAAAGAATTCACTAGGGAACTTAGAGGAGGACAAATCTCTGCATGTGGCAGTCCATCTCTCCGACAGGTGAAGACCGACAAGCCTACAAAGTTTTAGTAATATCTGACCATCCCTTCTCCAAAAACCTCACCTTCAACCTAAGGAGGGCACACGTGTGCAGCTAGGAGTCACCCCTGAGGAGGAGCACTATCATCCAACCTTCATGCATGCATCATATTTCTTGAGGACTCACAACATTTTATCAGTGGTAAGTGTTTACCTTCTTCCTACAAATCTTTTCCCTCGTTCAACTATAATTTAGGGCCATTTTACCGGCACCTTGCATGCAAATTTTATTTCAGTATTATTGTAAATCCCGAGGCTACAAGCAAGCCCCAGAATAGAAAACAATAGAATATCGGCATTTGGGATATCATATAAGAGCACATGAAACAATTAATCGATGAATCTTTGTACACTGTGCTAACCCCCTAATGCTCTTCAGCTTCACACATTCATTTGCGCACAACTCCTCCATAGATCGCAATGTTTCCATACGTGGCGGATCTTCTAACTCAAAGTAACTACTAAGTTTTAGGAGTTGAATTTTGGTGGCCTTCCCCAACCCATGAATTCTCTTCAGCCCATAAATTCACTTATGAACAACACCTCCAAAGATACTAATGCTTCCATACTTGACCATACTTGGGATCTCTTTTAACTCAAATCACTCACAAACATGTAGTACTCAAAGTTTTGACGCTTGTGATCCTGTATGCTCTTGCACCTACTAGTATCTATATGTTGAATCTTTGTAGGCTACATCAACCCTCGTTTTCTCTTCAGCTTCACGCATTTGTTTGACCTAAACGCCTTCAAATATTCCAATGTTTCATAACTGGGCATTTCTTTTAACTAAGAGCACCCAAAAATAGTTCAGGCTTTGTTCACTGTGCCAACCTGCGCCATCCCCCCGATTCTCTTTAGCTTCACACATATGTCTGCAGAAAACTCCTCCAAAGATCCCAATGTTTCAATACTTAGAAACTCTTATAACTGAAAGCATTTGATAATAGATATTTGTTGAAATTGTGTACACTACTAAGAACCCATACATGCTTCAGGAGTAACGGGGTAATAAACCCCATTTCAACATTAATTCCAATATTGGAAGGTAATAACTCACACTCACTCCATCACAGGGTCATTTGTTTGTATGAGCTATGAGAGCCAGTTTTGATAGAACATAATTGTGACTTCAGTAGTGATTGTGCAGAGAGGTTCGGGTTTGAATCTCTAAAAAGGTTTTCATCTTTGCTGTAAGTGATTGTGCAATGAGAGATTTGTGTTAGAATATCTGAAAAGTATCTGTCTTTTCTATATTTTTGGGGAGTGATATCCAGAAGCCTTGGCCAACTTCTAGACATGGGTATGGAATCGTCCAATATCTGTACACACTTCCACGTCTGCCACTTGGCAAACCTCCTCCTGAATTGTAGCAACATCGACCGCTTTTGCATCCTTAGACTCACTAAGCAGCGGTCATCCCACAATAACCACACTTGCTGCAACAGAGTCTGCTAGCACAACCACAATTTTGAGCATCAACACTCACGTTGCCCAATACTCGTATAACGACCGCCACCAAAAATAGATGCAATTAACTTCTTGAACAAGGAACTAAACCGAAACTTCTTCAGCACACAACAACATACATGGAAGTGTTAGAAAACAGGACCGCGGAGCAATAACAGATATACAGTTAAATAAATAAACAAGATGCAAAAACACATTAAACATTACAGAGAGACATAGATATAACGTGGTTCACCCAAACGATGGGCTACGTCCACAAACAAATTTGCTATTCTTTTTATTTCAGTCCAGAAAGATGAAGGGATACGCCCTGCAGCAAAACCGCTACACTTCCTCTTCACGCTCTCACAGTCTCTCTTCCAGCACAATACAATGCCCACATCTAGTACTATCACAATGCTCAATACAATTACAATGGAGCCTCCTCAAGCCTTATAAAGGCTTAATCACATGCAATACCATGGGACAATACCATGGGCTACAACAAACCATGTGCCCAAACCATGTGCTAGACCTAACCACCTTTGACTCAATCCCAAGTCAAGGTTACCACATGCAATACCATGGGACAATACCATGGGCTACAACAAACCATGTGCTAGACCTAACCACCTTTGACTCGATCTCAAGTCAAGGTTAACCCTAACAATCCCCCCTTTAAACTTGACTTGGAGTAATCACCAACTCCCCTCAAGTATTTACTGAGGAATCTTACATACACCCCCCTATCACCTAGGTCTATCTCCCGACTTTACCAGTGAGTTACCAGGGGTATGCATGCCTTACCAGGTCTTACAGCCATATGCCCATTTACATGCAAACCACTCCATTACATTTTTATGTGCCTTCATCATGACTAATCACAACAACTCTACCATTGCTGCACTTGCTGGACCTTGGACTTGGCAAATTTCTTCTTTTCACCTTCATGCTTTAATGCCAACAGAAACCGAGTAGGAACTCAGTTTCTCTCTGGTTACTCCCTTTGTCAACATGTCTGCAGGATTTTGGCTAGTGTGAATCTTTTCCAGTTTTAACAGTTCTTCATCTAGAACAGATCTTATGAAGTGGTACTTGAGTTCTATATGTTTAGTCCTTGAATGAAAGACTGAGTTCTTTGCAAGATGAATGGCACTCTGCCTGTCACTGTACAACCTACTATTCTCTTGTTTCTTACCCAATTCTTCCATGAACCTCTGCAACCAAATCATCTCCTTACTAGCCTCTTTAGCAGCAACATACTCTGCTTCCGTTGTTGAAAGTGCAACAACCTGTTGCAGTTTTGAAATCCAACTTACTGTTGTTCCACCTACAGTGAACACATACCCTATGGTGCTCCTCCTGTTGTCTTTATCACCAGCCATATCTGCATCAACATATCCCCGTAGAACAGTGTCTGAACCTCCAAAACATAATGCATGAGAAGTGGTACCTCTCAAATACCTGAGAATCCATTGTACTGCTTTCCAATGCTCTTTACCTGGATTATTCATATACCTGCTCACAACTCCCACTGCGTGTGCAATATCTGGTCTTGTGCACACCATGGCATACATCAAGCTCCCAACTGCTGATGAATAGGGAATCTTAGACATGTAATCTATCTCTTCCTGTGTCTCTGGACACATATGCTTGCTTAGTTTGAAATGGCTTGCCAAAGGTGTGCTGACTGGTTTTGCATTCTGCATTCTAAACCTCTGCAACACCTTTTCTATGTACTCACCTTGAGACAATGTCAATTTGCGATTTTTCCTGTCTCTTGTTATTCTCATACCAAGGATTTGCTTTGCAGCACCCAAATCCTTCCTCGCAAATGATTTAGCTAGTTTTCTTTTGAGCACATTTATATCATGCATGTTAGACCCTGCAACAAGAATGTCATCCACATACAATAACAAGATAATATATCTTCTGTTATCTAGCCTCTTGAAATAAACACAGTGGTCAGAATGACATCTATCATAACCTTGTTCTGTCATAAACTTATCAAATTTTAAATACCACTGCCTTGGAGCTTGCTTCAGGCTATACAAGCTCTTCTTCAACCTGCAAACCAAATTCTCCTTCCCTTTGACTTCATACCCTTGTGGCTGCTGCATATAAATCTCTTCCTTCAAATCCCCATGGAGAAAGGCCGTTTTTACATCTAATTGTTCAAGATGCAAATCTTCTACCGCCACTAGACTTAAAATAGTTCTAATTGAAGTCATTTTAACAACAGGAGAAAATATTTCATCAAAGTCTATACCTTTCTTTTGTGCAAACCCCTTTACAACAAGTCTAGCCTTGTACCGCTTCTTTCCTCCATCTTCTTCCTTCAACCTGTAAACCCATTTATTCTGCAATACCCTTTTTCCTGCAGGCAACTTAACCAGATCCCAAGTCTGGTTTCTTACCAATGAGTCCATCTCCTCATCCATGCCTTGCTCCCACTTATTTTTAGTTTCTACCTGCATTGCTTCTTCAAAACATTCTGGCACACCAGAATCAGTCATCAATAAATAATACAGTGAAGGAGAGAATCGTTCAAGGGGTCTACTTAACCTGGTAGACCTTCTTACAGTTGCAGGAGTTTCAGGTACCTGTTGCTGCTCTTGATTTTCTGGTGCTTTTGGAACTTCATTTTCTTTGATTTCATCAAGCACTGTGTACTCTGTGTTTTCCTTTTCTTCTTTCTTTCCCTGCAACTGATCTTTGTACATGACCTTTTCATTGAATACTACACCTCTACTCCTAATGATTTTACGATTTTTAAGATCCCATAAGCGATAACCAAAATCATCAACCCCGTATCCAATAAAGGTACATTTCTTGGATTTATCCTCAAGATTTGTTCTATCATCTTTATCAATATGGACAAATGCTTCACAACCAAAAGTTCTCAGAAATGAGTATTTTACCTGTTTACCTATCCATGCCTCCTCTGGAATTCCACCATCCAAAGTGTTTGAAGGTTCTCTATTTATTAAATAAATAGCAGTGTTTACAGCATCAACCCAAAACTGTAAGGGCAACCCTACATGCAATCTCATACACCTTGCATGCTCCATGATCGTTCTGTTCATCCTTTCTGACATGCCATTTTCTTGGGGTGTTTCAGGGACTGTCTTCTCTCTGCGAATCCCATTGTGTGAACAGTAACTATCAAACTCCTTGCTGCAGTACTCACCTCCATTATCAGATCTGAGACATTTCAACCTTTTTCCTGTCTCATTCTCAGCCAAAGCTTTCCACTTCTTAAAAGTATCAAACACATCAGATTTCTGTCTAATGCAATAAACCCAAGTTTTTCTAGTTGCATCATCAATAAAAGTAACATAATAACGAGAGCCACCAAGAGATTGTACCTGAGCTAGTCCCCATACATATGTATGGACAAGCTTTAACTTTTCACTCTTCTTTTGTTTCCCAACCCTGAGAAATCTAACTCTCTTCTATTTTCCATAAACACAGTCCTCACAAAATTCCAAACTTACCTGCTTCAGATCTAGAAGCAGTTTCCTTGAGTGGAGAATCTGAATCCCCTTCTCACTCGTGTGGCCAAGCCTATGATGCCACAACGCTGCACCTGTTTCTGTGGAAGCTACAGAAATAGAATAATTAGTGTTATGAGGACATAAATATAATGTATCTATCATATCTCCTTTTGCAATTATCATTGATCCTTTAGTAACCTTCCACCACGTTTCTCCAAACGTAGACAAACAACCGCCATCTCCCAACTGCACTGTTGAGATCAGGTTTCTTTTCATAGTAGGAATGTGCCTTACATCCTTTAGCAACCAGTCATTTCCATTATTTAGTTTAATCCGTACCTTACCCTTTCCAACAATTTTACATGGTTCATCATCCCCCAATAACACATGCCCAAAATCACCTTGAACATAATCATAAAAGAATTTCCTATGGCGTGTAGCATGACATGAAGTCCCTGAATCTACTACCTAGTAATCACTAGTATTATCTAATGCAAGAATCAAAGCATCTTGTAACACATCACCTGCTACATTAGCTTCCTGGGTAGTCTCTTGCTGCCTCTCACCTTTCTTCTTTGGTGCTCTGCAGTCTTTCTTTAGATGTCCTTTCTTAACGTAGTTCCAGCATTCTATTTTTTCGAATCTGGACTTGGATCTTCCCTTTTTAGACTTGCCGTGATTTCCTGGGCTCCTTCCTCTCTCTTTTTGTCTTCCTCTGCTCTCCATGGTCAACGCATTACCTGATGTCTCACTTGTGCTTTTCCTTCGCATTTCCTCGCTAAGAATAACACTAACAACATCATCAAACTTAAGAGTGCTTGAACTAGGGACAGAGTTACTTACAGCCATGACCAAGCTATTCCAGCTTTCTGGCAATGAGCACAAGATTAGAAGAGCCCTAACCTCATCATCAAAGTTCACTTTTACAGAACTTAACTAACTGGTAAGTGTATTAAACTCATTTAAATGGTTAGCAACAGATCCACTTTCTGACATCTTCATATTAAATAAATGTTTCATTAAAAATACCTTGTTAGAAGCCAAGGGTTTTTCATAGAGCTTACTCAATGTGCTCATCACACCCTCTGTTGTTATTTCTTTCGAAATATTGAAGGCCACTGATGAATCCAGGCACAACCATATTGTTCCTAGTGCCTTTCTGTCAAGAACCTCCCATTCTTCATCCTTCATAGCCGCTGGTTGTTTTGCTTTTCCGCCCAACGGTAGGTACAGATCTTTCTGGTACAGATATTCCTCCATTTGCATCTTCCATAACTGATAGTTTTGGCCGTTAAATTTATCGACCCTAAACTTTCCTTCTTCCGCCATTGCTCCCACTCGAACCAGGAACCCTTCTTTCCTGCGAGTTTACAAACCAAATAGACCTTTTGGCTCTGATACCAATTGTTAGAAAACAGGACCGCAGAGCAATAACAGATATACAATTAAATCAATAAAACAATATGCAAAAACACATTAAACATTACAGAGAGACACAGATATAACGTGGTTCACCCAAACGATGGGCTACGTCCACAAACAAATTTGCCAGTCTTTTTATTTCAGTCCAGAAAGATGAAGGGATACGCCCTGCAGCAAAACCGCTGCACTTCCTCTTCACGCTCTCACAATCTCTCTTCCAGCACAATACAATGCCCACATCTAGTACTATCACAATGCTCAGTACAATTACAATGGAGCCTCCTCAAGCCTTATAAAGGCTTAATCACATGCAATACCATGGGACAATACCATGGGCTACAACAAACCATGTGCCCAAACCATGTGCTAGACCTAACCACCTTTGACTCAATCCCAAGTCAAGGTTAACACATGCAATACCATGGGACAATACCATGGGCTACAACAAACCATGTGCCCAAACCATGTGCTAGACCTAACCACCTTTGACTCGATCTCAAGTCAAGGTTAACCCTAACAGGAAGGATTATATTGAAAAGTGTTATGTACACACTTCCACTCTACTATAGTGTTTAAAAACTCACCCTTATAGAAAAACGTCTATCGAGGTAAATACATTTTTGCAGTAATTACCCACATTAGACAAATCTCCTTTGCATTTATTTATTTTTAACAGAAACCTGGAAGATATTGTATTTATATAAAAAAATTGTATCCATCTAAGCTTACAAAAAAGGAGCTATGAGACCTACAAAATTTACTGATTGTACCCAAAATTTCAGAATTGTTTGTGCTGAAAACTGAAGACTTAAACCTGCAGCTATGCCAAAATAAACTTCTATCACCCTTCGAAGGGTATATGTGAACATAGACACTTAAAACCAAAATGCAAAAAAACATAGAAAACCATTTGAGTTTAGATTACTCCCATTGCTTTCCTTTTGGGTCTTTTACAGGCTAGACCACTGAGGTTTCCTCCATTGCTTGATATCTGATAGGGGAGTCATGAATATGGCTACTTTGGTTAATATTGACCAACTTCTGTAAATCCTCCTTCATGTATCCAATTGTTCCCATTAGCTCATGCATATCTCGATGGTTGTCTTCTATTTGAGTGTCATGGTTCCCCATCTGTCGGGCCATCCGTTTGAATTCTTCTGATGGTCAAATACCTTTTGTTACACCTATGGTCATAATGTCATAGGGCCATCTAAGGTTCTGCTTGACATCCTTGAGAGATACCTGGAGGTCATCCAAAGTAACATCCCTATCTGCCATAACTTCCTGAGACAATGTCAATTCAAGGTGCACAACAAGAACTTCTGCTTAAGAACTGGGCAACCAGTCCTTTTCTGCAATGCTTAAGGAGCCCAATGAAAAGGAGAAACAAGGCTCTGTAGGGGATGAGTTCACCATGCTATCCTTTGTTGCACCAGGAAGCAAATTCACTACACCATAAGAATAACCATTCACGGCACAAAGGCTTTCATTTGCTACTCCAGGTAGACCATAGCATGTCGCAACGCAAGAAACCTATAAACTAGGAAAGACATTCACTACACCATGAAATTCATTCACTACATCATCAAAAAAAAACTCTGCACCAGATGAAACATGAACATAATGACCGTATGGAGCTGGAGGATACTTCATTATGAAGTTTTCCTAGACTCGTGTGGGAGATCTAATCCCACTAAGCGGGTTGTGGTTGCATTAAAGATCGTCACATGGGCTTTGAGGAGACAATTGGGCACCTGATACCATGCAGCTTTCCGGTTGGAGGAGTGACGATAAGTGGGACTTCTCCCCATTCAAAAAAAATCTTTTTTTTAATTAACAATGTTAAAAAAGGGGAGTCCAAACGCCAGCCTTAGACCACCCTTGGACCCCTTTATCCTTGAAAATGTTCCTAAGGGATATCAATTATGTTTTTCAAGTTTCCCTTCACCTTGGAATATCCTATTTTTAAGTTGGATCCTTGGTTCACCAACTTATCTGCATCGGATTTATTATCTCTGAGAATGTGGAAATAGGAGACATGTGCATTTATAGAGACTTGTCGAATCCACTCATAGATTCTTTGAATTTTGATTGCTCCTTTGCTGTAACCATTGATCATTTGTGGATACCTTGTTTGGAATATCCTAAGACAATTATTTTGGTGATCTTTAGTTACTTGGCCAGATCCAATCCAAAGAAGAGTGCAAGCCATTCAGCTTCATTATTGGTTTTTCGACCAAGTCCCTAGGAATAAGACAACACTATATTTCCTCCAGGATCAAAGATTATCATGTAAATTTTCCTTTAATATTCAAACTAGGGCTAAAGAGTGCATTCAAATCTCTACTGATAACCACACATGAATATCTTTTACAGTATGCAGCGGAATATAAAAGTGAGAAATAAATCACAACATCACATCACAATATTGACACTATTATTTTGGGTATGGAAACCCCCAGAAAAACCCAAGATGGGAAAACCGGTACAGCAGTCAGATAGAGATTTTATTATGAGAAAATATGGAACTTTTACAATCACTGCAAATTCACCCAAACCTAGCGAATGTAGTACCCAAAAGAATCAGTGGGAAAATCCCAGCTAAACCTCAACACCCTCCTGTGTGAGTGTACGACGCAGCGGTACGAAGCTCAGTGATCCTACTGCTCACTCCTCTGTCTTCCCAGCTAAATCCTTTATCTGACTTTCTCTCCCTCTTTGTATCCTATCTCTGTTGAAATACAAGTGTGTGTCCTCTCCACCAATTGATCTCTCTGTTATAACTTTAGGTAAAGCGAAAACCCTAATTTCACTTTCACTTTAACTAGTGTTTCACTATAGTTAATTTAGATCACTTTAATTTATTTTCCAAAGTAAACTTAGGAAAAGTAAATTAAATACAATTTATTTCCTAATTTAAGTCTTGTGCATGCAAGAACACATGCATGTAGGAAGACCTTCCTTGTTGTTGCTAGTTTAACACTCCCTCTCAATGACGAATGGATTTGGTAGCAACCCCAACTTATCCCTGAACTTCAAAAAACTCTGTCTACAAAGTTCCTTGATGAAAATGTACACCACCTACTCATCTGTTTGTATGTACTCCAACTGAATGGTTCATTTCTGAACACAATCTCTCAAGAAGTGGTACCTGATGTCTAAGTGTTTAATCTAGTCATAGAACACTAGATTCTCAGAAATCCTGATTCCACTCTGATTATCACAGTGAACTACTGTAGCCTTTAAATCACACTCAAACAACCCTCCAAGTAACTTCCTCAGCCACATACCCTCACAAGAAACCATGTTGGCTGCCATGTACTCAGCCTTTGCCGAGCTCAATGCAACTGACTTATGCTTCCTACTGAACCAAGATACAACCCCTGATTCTATGCTAAAACAACAACCAGAAGTACTCTTTTGGTCCTCTACACATCCTTCCCTGTCAGCATTTGTAAAACCTGCTAACTGTACACTCCCCCTACACTCATAAACCAATCCATACTCCACTATACTTCTGATGTAGCGAAGTATGTGCTTCACAACCATCCAATACACTCTCTGAGGGTCCACCATGAACTGATTCAAAGAGTTGACTACAAAGCTGATGTCTGGTCAAGTGTTGACCAGATACATAAGTGATATGATAAGATGACGATACAAGGTAGGATCAACTTCGTCTAATCCTGATGCATCAATATTCCTCCAGTTGGAAACTAGAGGTATGGCCATGTACCTCCATCCTGAATCTCTTCAAGATCTCTATTGCATACTTCCCCTATCCGATGAAGAAGAAACCATCTCTCTACAAAACATCCAAGCCCAGAAAGTAATGCATCAGCCTAAGTTTCTTCATCTCAAACTCCACTACAAGGTTGGACTTGCAGTCTCCAATCAAACTCTCATCTCCTGTAAAAAAGAGATCATCCACACACAGGACCGGTATGAGAGTCACCTCACCTGTCAAGAAGTGCAAGTTGCAGTCAGCCTCACTCCACTGAAATCCCATCTTTCGTAGATAGCTGTCAATCCTTGAATACCATGGCCGAGGGGCTTGCTTGAGCCCATAAAGAGCTTGATGCAAACTGAAAACATGTGTCTCCCTGTTCTCCACATCAAACCCCTATAGCTACTCAATATGCACCTTCTACTTTATCACTCCGTTGAAGAAGATAGTATTGACGTCCATCTAATAGACTCACCAACCCATCTCAGTTGCTAGTGAGATAATGGTCTGAATGAAAGAATACCTGGAAACATGAACGAAGGTCTCCTCATAATTAACACCCTCTTTTACGTGAAAACCCCTTTGCCACGAAGCGCGCCTTGTACTTCTCCACACTTATGTCTACTGCATGCTTCACCTTGTAGATCCATCTAGATCCCACCACCTTTTTCCCTTGTGGTCTCGGCATAACCTCCCGTACCTAGGTTTTCATAATGGAGTCATATTCCTCAACCGTAGCCTCCTTCCACACATCAAGTTGTGCAGCCTCCCCAAAGATGGAAGGTTCATAGTTAATCAACTCTGTCATTAGTGCCATATAACTAAGCCTCTATAGTGGTACACTATGTCTAAAAGATCTCTGTGGGGGATCAACCTGCCTGGAATCATGTACTGTGGACCTAAACCACTTAGTCCTTGGCCTAGTGTCAATGTGTTGCAGCTGCTGGATATTTGTCTCCTGCTACAACTCATCCTCCAAGTCAATCACTGTAGGATCCTGTCCACCTGACTCCCTCTGACCACCAGAACCTGTGCTCTGTGTCTGTACCTGTACCTGTACATCTATCTCCTCCAACTTGACCCCTGACTCTTGTGTTAGTTTTTTAAGGATGAGATCGAGAAGATGATCAAGGAATTACTAGAACTAGGATATATTCAGTCAAGTTCTAGTCCCTTTACTTCATCAATGGTATTTGTTAAAAATAAATATGGCACATTGCGAATGTGTATTGATTATAGAGCACTCAATAAGAATACCATCAAAAATAGGTATCCAATCCCTAGGATTGATGAACTAATGGACGAGCTACGAGGTGCCAAGTACTTTTCAAAGATTGATCTTCGATCAGGGTACCATCAGATCTGAGTAAGGGATCAAGACATTTCCAAATCAGCTTTATGTTGCCACTATGGTCACTACGAGTTCTTAGTTATGCCTTTTGGACTCACCAATGCTCCTGCCACCTTCCAGTCTTGCATGAACCACACGTCCAGGGCTCAGTTGCATAAGGATTTTCTAGTATTCTTTGATGATATTTTAATTTATAGCAAAACTTGGGAGGAACATCTGAAACACTTAAATGAGGTATTGAGAATTCTAGAAGAGCACTCGCTTTATGCGAAGATGTCTAAGTGTGATTTGGCATGAAGGAGATGGTGTATCTAGGGCACATAATCAGTGCAGAAGGGGTACAGGTTCATATGGAGAAGATTAGAGCTATCTAGGATTGGTCTATGCCAAATACAGTCACTGAACTGAAGATATTTTTAGGCCTTTGCACATATTACCGGAGGTATCTTAAGGGGTTCTCTCAATTCGCCGCACCACTCACCTATCTCACAAAGAAGGGGGCATTCACATGGACAGATTTGGCACATCGAACCTTTGAATAAATGAAAACCATCATGAGTCCTTGCCCATTTTTTGCACTACCGGACTTCTCACAACCATTCATAGTGGAATGCGATGCTTCAGGGGAAGCACGGGGGCTTCACTTGTTGGTCAATATTCTATCACGTTAGTTCATATTGTGGATTTTAAAATTATAAAAAATCGAACCAATATATTGCAGGTATTGGGGGGATGAGGGGTTTAAGGTGGGGGTGGGTAGGGTGGTTTATAAGGATTGAGGTATAAAAAGGGGTGGAGAGGAGGTTTTATGTATTGGGAGGGGGTTTCAACAAAAAGAGTTTAGGTCAATATCTCTCGAAATTAAGGGTATTCTTTAATATCCCATGATCGCACATGATATGTGAGAGGTTCACTAAGTGAAGTCCCCGTGAGGGGAAGGACTAGGGGAAGTACTGATGAAAAACCATCACCCGATTGATTTTTAAAGTTGATAACTAGAATATTATAAGCACCACTACTCCATATATGACAAAGAGATGCTAGGCATCTTACATGCCTTGAATAAATTCAAACAGTATTTCATGGGAAGAAAATTCAAAATCAAGACATATCTTAACAACCTCAAATGCTTCTTGGAGAAGAAAGAACTAAATGAGCGCCAATAGAAATGGGTCAGCAAGGTACAGGATTATGATTTTGAGATAGAGTATGTGAAGGGTAAGAGCAATGTAGTAGTTGATGATTTTTTCAAACGAATAGCTTCATTATCCCTCATGAGTATATCCACCGATTGGAGATCTCTTCTCTTAGTAGAGTATTCCAAAAACAAATTTGCTTGTGAGTTATTATATGGACAGATCCAGGATGACAGGTACAGAATTGTTGATGACATCATCTATTACAAAGGTAGGATATACCTCATCCCTAAATCAGTTTCAAAGAAGAAGATCATACAGGAATCACATGACTCACCATTATCAGGGCATCAGGGGTTCTTAAAAACCTACAAGCATATCCAATAGAGGTTCTCATGGAAAGGCCTCAAGGGGGAGATAATACAGCATGTCCAGGAATGCAGTATTTGCTAGCAGAAAAAGATTGAACATACTCATCTGGCAGTATTACTTCAACCATTACTGATACTGGAGCAAAAATGGGAAAGCATCTCGATGGACTTCATTACAGGGTCACCCAAGGTACATGAACGAGATTGATTATATGTAGTGGTAGACCGGCTGACCAGGTTTTCTCACTTTTTTTCCATCTCTTCCGACTATTCAGCATCGCAAGTAGCCGAGTTATTTTTCAGATAGGTTTTCAAAATCCATGGGCTGCCCAAAACCATTGTCAGTGATTGTGACAATAAATTCATGAGTTATTTTTGGCAATATCTATTCAAGTTGGTAGGGACATAACTTGCTATAAGCACAAGTTATCATCCCTAGAGCAAAGACCAGATGGAGATTTTCAACAAGTGGGTTGATGGGTATCTGAGAAACTATGTAGTAGGGAAACATAGGACATGGATTAAATGGCTACACTTAGGAGAGTACTGCTACAATACTACCCACCACATGTCTATTAAAATGATACCTTTCAAGGATCTCTATGGCTATGAAGCACTGGACTTTGCAGATTTGGATTTTGGAGATAGCAGGGAACCTAAGGCCAAAGATTGGGTACATGACAATCAAGATATTTTCAAAGTATTGAAGGAGGATCTAAAGGAAGCACAGAATTAGCAGAAGATATATGCAAACAGACACAGGATTAAAAGGAGTTTTGAAGTAGGAGATCTGGTATATTTACGACTACAACCTTACAAGCAATCTTCCCTTAAGAAAAAAGTAGCGGAAAAACTAACACATCGCTTTTATGGTCCGTACAAGGTAGTTAAGAAGGTTGGAAAGGTAGCCTATGAACTAGAACTCCTAGAGGAGAGAAAAATTCACAATGTGTTTCATGTGTCCAACCTCAAGAAAATAGTAAGAAAACACATTGCTCCATCCATCGAGCTGGCTCCCTTAGATGATGAAGGGATTTTGGTACTGATTCCAGAGAGAATCCTATAGGTGCGAGAAAGGAAACTTGGAAACAGGGTGATTCGAGAGTACTTGGTAAAATGGAAAGAATTACCTATGGAGGATGCCACATGGGAGGGAGAGCAGGTATTGCAACATCCTAGTTTGCAGTTGCTTGAGGACAAGCAATTTCAAGCGGGGAGGATTGTAATGTCCTCTTCTAATTAAGCACTAAAACACCCGCTAACCTACTTAATTCCCATAGGCTCGAGCAGGTATTGCATAACAGGGAATTGAATGAAGATATCTGGTACTTAGAATACATAGGGACATTCATTCAACATTAAAGTCATTAGTCGGATAAAGGAAGACTTATTTCTTTAGGCTTAAAAGTCAACATCAAATTAGAATTGCATGCATGCAAAAAGTGAAGTATAAACCCTAAAAGTGACATGCAAACCTTGAAAGCGCATGATAATCTATTTTAGAAGTGTTATTAGACTAAAGGAGGTATCTATTATTATTGTTTTTGATTTGGAGATTTTGAGCAGCAACATAACGTGCATCCACGATAGTTGGGGTTGAAGATGACATCTTCAGCTAACGAGGGTTCGGCAATGCAATATCTGTCCTAGTCTCTTTTAGGATAGACCATCCAGGTTTATCAATGACAATCATCTTATACATCAGTGTTCAGTGATCCAGCACACTCAAAAGGATTATTTGCAAGTTCACGTTTTGCAGTTGGTAATAGTTGGGAAACCTCAAAAGGATTCGTTGGGACCCTAAGACCCAGTCTTTCCTCTGCATGTCAGCTTCCTCTTTCTTAGCAGGCTCATCCCATGGCATAGAGGTATTATCAGTTACCCGTTTTCCTATCCATGGTAGTTATCAACATTTCAGTGAAGAAAGGAGCGTGCGCACCAGTGAGGAAAAAGAATACGCTAGGGAACTTAGAGGAGGCCAAATATCTGCATGTGATAGTCCATCTCTCCAGCAGGTGAAGACCGACAAGCCTACAAAGTTTCAGTAATATCTGACCATCCCTTCTCCAAAAATCTCACCTTCAGCCTAAGGAGGGCACACGTGTGCAGCTGGGTGTCAACCCCTGAGGAGGAGCACTATCATCCAACCTTCGTGCATGCATCAGATTTCTTGAGGACTCACAACATTTTATCAGTGGTAAGTGTTCACCTTCTTCCTGCAAATATTTTCCCTAGTTCAGCTATAATTTAGGGCCATTTTACTAACACCTTGCATGCAAATTTTATTCCAGTATTATTGTAAATCTTGAGGCTACAAGCAAGCTCTAGAATAGAAAACAATAGAATATCGACATTTGGGATATTATATAAGAGCACATGAAACAATTAATTGGTGAATCTTTGAACACTGCACTAACCCCCTAATGCTCTTCAGCTTCACACATTCATTTGCACACAACTCCTCCATAGATCGCAATGTTTCCATACGTGGTAGATCTTTTAACTCAAAGTAACTACTAAGTTTTAGGAGTTGAATTTTGGTGGCCTTCCCCAACCCATGAATTCTCTTCATCCCATAAATTCACTTGTGCACAACACCTCCAAAGATACTAATGCTTCCATACTTGGCCATACTTGGGATATCTTTTAACTCACAGCACTTATAACTCAAATCACTCACAAACATGTAGTACTCGAAGTTTTGACGCTTGTGCCAAATCATGTATGCTCTTGCACCTACTAGTATCTATATATTGAATCTTTGTAGGCTACATCAACCCTCATTTTCTCTTCAGCTTCACTCATTCGTTTGCGCTAAATGCCTTCAAATATCCCAATGTTTCATAACTTGGCATTTGTTTTAACTAAGAGCACCCAAAAATAGTTCAAGCTTTGTTCATTGTTCCAACCTATGCCAACCCCCTGATTCTCTTCAGATTCACACATATGTCTGCACAAAACTCCTCCAAAGATCCCAACGTTTCAATACTTAGAAACTAATCTAACTGAAAGCAGTCGATAACAAATATTTGTTGAAACTATGTACACTACTAAGACCCCATACACGCTTCAAGATTAACGGGGTAATAAACCCCATTTCAACATTAATTCCAATATTGGAAGGTAATAACTCACACTCACTCCATCATAGGGTCATTTGTTTGTATGAGCTATGAGAGCCAGTTTTGATAGAACATAATTGTGATTTCAGTAGTGATTGTGCAGAGAGGTTCGGGTTTGAATCTCTAAAAATGTATCTGTCTTTGTTGTAAGTGATTGTGCAATGAGAGATTCGAGTTAGAATATCTAAAAAGTATCTATATTTTCTATATTTTCAGGGAGTGATATCCAGAATCCTTGGCCAACTTCTAGACATGGGTATGGAATTGTCCAATATCTGTACACACTTCCACCTCTGTCACTTAGCGAACCTCCTCCTGAATTGTAGCATCGACCTCTCTTGCATCCTTAGACTTAGTAAGCAACAGTCATCCCACAATCACCACACTTGTTGCAACACAGTATACTAGCACAACCACAATTTTGAGCATCAACACTCACGTTGCCCAATACTCGTATAACGACCGCCACCAAAAACAGATGCAATTAACTTCCTGAACAAGGAACTAAACCGAAACTTCTTCAGCACATAACAACGTACATGGAAGGATTATATTGGAAAGTGTTATGTACACACTTCCACTCTACTTTAGTGTTTAAAAACTCACCCTTATAGAAAAACGTCTATCGAGGTAAATACATTTTTTGCAGTAATTACCCACATTAGACAAAAAGCTCATTTGCATTTATTTATTTTTAACAGAAACCTAGAAGATACTGTATTTATATAAAAAAAATTGTATCCATCTAAGCTTACAAAAAAGGAGTTATGAGATCTACAAAATTTACTGATTGTACCCAAAATTTCAGAATTGTTTCTGTTGAAGACTAAAGACTTAAACCTGTAACTATGCCAAAATAAACTTCTATCACCCTTCAAAGGGTATATGCGAACATAGACACCTAAAACGAAAATGCAAAAAAACATAGAAAACCATTTGAGTTTCAATTACTCCCGTTTCTTTCCTTTTGGGTCTTTTACAGGATGGACTACTGAGGTTTCCTCCATTGCTTGATATCTGATAGCGGAGTCATGAATATGATTGCTTTGGTTAATATTGACCAACTTCTGTAAATCCTCCTTCATGTAACCAATTGTGCCCATTAGCTCATGCATATCTCGATGGTTGTCTTCTATTCGAGTGTCATGGTTCCCCATCTGTCAGGCCATCCATTTGACTTATTTTGATGGTGAGATACATTTTGTTACACCTATGTTCATAATGTCATAGAGCCATATAAGGTTCTGCTTGACATCCTTGAGAGATACCTGGAGGTTGTCCAAAGTAACATCCCTATCTGCCATAACTGCCAAAGACAATTTCAATTCAAGGTGCACAGCAAGAACTTCTGCTTGAGAAATGGGCAACCAGTCCTTTTCTGCAATGCTTAAGGAGCCCAATGAAAAGGATAAAGAAGGCTCTACAGGGGATGACTTCACCGTGCTATTCTTTGCTGCACCAAGAAGCAAATTCACTGCACCAGAAGAATAACCATTCATGGCAAAAAGGTTTTCATTCGCTACTCCAGGTAGACCATATCATGTCGCAACGCAAGAAACCTCTAAACCGGGAAAGACATTCACTGCACCATGAAATTCATTCACTACATCATCAAAAACAAACTCTGCACCAGATGAAACATGAACATAATGACCGTATGGAGCTGGAGGAGACTTGATTAGGAAGTTTTCCTGGACTAGTGTGGGGGATATAATCCCACTGAGCGGGTTGTGGCTGCATTAAATCTCATCACATGGGCTTTAAGGAGATAGTTGAGCACCAGATACCATGCAGCCTTCCGGCTGAAGGAGAGACGATAAGTGGGGACTTCCCCCCATTAATTTTTTTTTTTTAATTATCAATGTAAAAAAAGGGGAGTTCAAATGCTAGCCTTAGACCACCCTTGGACCCATTTATCCTTGCAAATGTTCCGAAGGGATATAAATTATGTTTCTCAAGTTTCCCTTCACCTTCGAATATCCCATTTTTAACTTGGCTCCTTGGTTTGCCAACTTATCTACATCGCAATTATTACCTTTGAGAATGTGGAAATAGGAGACATGAGCATTTACAGAGACTTGTCGAATTCGCTCATAGATTCTTCGAATTTTTATTGCTCCTTTGTTGTAACTATTGATCATTTGTGGATACCTTGTTTGGAATCTCCCAAGTCAATTATTTTGGTGATCTTTAGTTACTTGGCCAGCTCCAATCCAAAGAAGAGTGCAAGCCATCCAGCTTCATTATTGGTTTTTCGACCAAGTCCCCAGGAATAAGACAACACTATATTTCCTCTGTGATCAAAGATGATCGTGTAAATTTTCCTTTAATATTCAAACTAGGGATAAAAAGAGCATGCAAATCTCTACTGATAACCACACATGAATATATTTTACAGTATGTAGCGGAATATAAATGTGAGAAATAAATCACAACATCACATCACAATATTGACACTATTATTTTGGGTATGGAAACCCCTAGAAAAACCCAAGATGGGAAAACAGGTGCAGCAGTCAGATAGAAATTTTATTATGAGAAAATATGGAACTTTTACAATCACTGCAAATTCACCCAAACCTAGCGAATGTAGTACCCGGATGAATCAGTGGGAAAATACCAACTAAACCTCAACACCCTCCTGTGTGAGTGTACGACCCAGCTGTACGAAGCTCGGTGATCCTGCTGCTCGCTCCTCCATCTTCCCAGCTAAATCCTCTGTCTGACTTTCTCTCCCTGTTTGTATCCTGTCTCTGTCGAAATACAAGTGTGTGTCCTCTCCACCAATTGATCTCTCTGTTATAACTTTAGGTAAAGTGAAAACCCTAATTTCACTTTCACTTTAACTAGTGTTTCACTAAAGTTAATTTAGATCACATTAATTTATTTTCCAAAGTAAACTTAGGAAAAGTAAATCAAATACAACTGGTTTCCTAATTTAAGTCTTCTGCATGCAGGAAGACCTTCCTTGTTGCTGCTAGTTTAACACTCCCTTTCAATGATGAATGGATTCGGTAGCAACCCCAACTTATCCCTGAACTTCAAAAAACTCTATCTGCAAAGTTCCTTGGTGAAAATGCACACCACCTACTCATCTGTCTGTATGTACTCCAACTGAATCGTTCATTTCTAAACAAAATCTCTCAAGAAGTGGTACCTAATGTCTAAGTGTTTAATCCGGTCATAGAACACTGGATTCTTAGAAATCCTAATGCCACTCTGATTATCACACTGAACTATTGTATCCTCTAGCTCACACTCAAACAACCCTGCAAGTAAGTTCCTCAACCACATGCCCTCATAAGCAACCATGTTGGCTGCCATGTACTCAGCGTCTGCCGAGCTCAATGCAACTGACTTTTGCTTCCTGCTAAACCAAGATACAACCCCTGATCCTATGTTGAAACAACAACCAAAAGTACTCTTTTGATCCTCTAGACATCCTTCCCTACTAGCATTTGTAAAACCTGCTAACTGTACACTCCCCCTATGCTCATAAACCAATCCATACTCCACTATACTTCTGATGTAGCGAAGTATGTGCTTCGCAACAGTCCAATACACTCTCTGAGGGTCCACCATGAACCGATTCAAAGAGTTGACTACAAAGATGATGTCTAGTCAAGTGTTGACCAGATACATAAGTGATACGATAAGATGACGATACAAGGTAGGATCAACTTCATCTGATCCTAATGCATCAATATTCCTCCAGTTGGAAACTAGAGGTATGGCCATAGGCTTGTAGTCCTCCATCCTGAATCTCTTCAGGATCTCTATTGCATACTTTCCCTATCCGATGAAGAAGCAACCATCTCTCTACCAAACCTCCAATCCCAAAAAGTATTGCATCAGCCTAAGGTTCTTCATCTCAAAATCCACTATAGGGTTGGACATGTAGTCTCCAATTAACCTCTCATCTCCTGTAAAAAAGAGATCATCCACATACAGGACTGGTATGAGAGTCACCTCACCTGTTAGGAAGTGCAGGTTGTGGTCAGCCTCACTCCGCTGAAATCCCACCTTTCGTAGATAGCTGTCAATCCTCGAATACCATGGTCAAGGGGCCTGCTTGAGCCCGTAAAGAGCTCGATGCAGACTGAAAACATGTGTCTCCCTGTTCTCCACATAAAACCCCTCTGGCTACTCAATATGAACCTCCTCCTTTATCACTCCATTGAAGAAGACAGTCTTGACGTCCATCTGATGGACTTGCCAACCCATCTCAGTTGCTAGTGAGATAATGGTCTGAATGAAAGAATACCTGGAAACATGAATGAAGGTCTCCTCATAATCAACACCCTCTTTATGTGGAAACCCCTTTGCTATGAAGCGCGCCTTGTACTTCTCTGCACTTATGTCTACTGCATGCTTCACCTTGTAGATCCCACCACATTTTTCCCTTATGGTCTCGGCACAACCTCCCATGCCTATTTTTTCATAATGGAGTCATATTCCTCAACCGTATCCTCCTTCCACACATCATGTTGTGCAGCCTCCCCGAAGATGGAAGGTTCATAGTTAATCAACTCTATCATTAGTGCCATATAACTAAGCCTCTCTAGTGGTACACTCTGTCTGAAAGATCTCTGTGGAGGATCAACCTGCGTGGAATCATGTACTGTGGACCTAAACCACTTAGTCCTTGGCCTAGTGTCAACATGCTGTGGCTGCTAGATATTTGTCTCTTGCTGCAACTCATCCTCCAAGTCAATCACTGTGGGATCCTATCCACCTAACTCCCTCTGACCACCAGAACTTGTGCTCTGTGTCTGTACCTGTACCTGTACATCTAGCTCCTCCAAGTTGACCCCCGACTCTTGTGTTTGTCATTGCTCTATTGGTAAGTCCAGAGATCTCTGCAAGGCCCTGTCCTCATCAAACTGGAAATCCCTGCTCACAACGATCCTCCTGCGAGCAGGAATGTAAACTCTATATTATTTTGAAATCTCGTTGTAACCAACAAGTAACCCTTTCTCTCCAAAAGGGTCCAGCTTCTTCCTATTGTCAGCATGAACATTACAATAGTAGATACTGTCGAATATGCGAATGTGACTCGCATTCCTGTGAATATCTCCTCTGGTGTCTTCCTCCCCACATTTGTGTGGGGACACCTATTCTAAATGTACAATGCACTCCTGTATTCCTCGGCCCAGACGAATAATGGTACTCCCATATCAAATAGCTTGGCCTTGGCTGCTCCAACCATAGTCTTGTTCTTCCGCTCTGTAACTCCATTACACGGGGGCTTCACTTGTTGACCAATATCCTATCACGTTAGTTCATATTGTGGGTTTTAAAATTATTAAAAATTGAACCAATATATTGTAGGTATTGGGGGGACCTTTGACTTGGCCTTTAGGAAATAGATCCAAGTTTTCTTGGAATAGTCATCAATGAAGGTTATGCAGTAACTATAACCATTGAACGAATGGACACTCATAGGTATGCATACATCTGAATGCACAAATTCCAATGGCTTCTTAGATGTGTGCTCACTCTGTGGGAAATGTTTCCTGATGTTCTTCCCCAAATCACAACCCTTGCAGTGGTTATTCTTTTCCTCCTGTACCTGAGGAACTCCAATGAATTCCTCTCTTAGATTCTTCAGCGCTCCATGGTGTAAGTGTGCCATCCTCCTCTGCCACAACTCACCCTGACTGTTGCTGCTACTGCTAACTAGAGCCTTTGCAGGCTCAAAGTGTAATATGTAATCTTTCTCGTTCCTTCTGCCAATCACCGAATCCAAGCTCCTATATAACCCCTTGGGCCTAATATATACTTTAGGGTCACGAAACTTCACCTGATATCTCTTGTCCTCCAGAGTGGAGACTTATATAAGGTTCTTGGTCAGTCCTGGAACATACAACAAATCAGCAAAACCGAGGGGTTTTCCAGACTCCCTCTCAAATGAAACAGTGCCAACTCCTTGCACCTGATACCATGCATCATCACCAAGCTCAACGTGGATCCATGTTCCACCCTCCTGCACGTATCTGAAGAATCTCTTCTATTCATTCATGTGACTAGATGCTCCACTATCAATGTACCATATGCTGCTCCTTGTGGTGCTTTCCATGCAAGATATCAAGCAAAACTCCTCATCTAAGTTCTTGCTGAACTCATCCACCTCTGCAGATCCAACCATATGAGTGTTACTCTTCTTCTTCTTGTCTTGGAACTGGGAGGCAAAGTATCCTTGCTTCTTCCCCGATGAAAATTATTTGTGTCTCTTGTCTCTTGTATTGTATGGTTGTGCATGTTATTCTCTCAGTTAAAGATCCTAAGATCATAATGCTAGCTTGAATGATAAAAATCTAACATGGTATCAGAGCTAACCTGTGAAGAATACATTGTGTAGATGTATAATCTAGGGCTTCTTAATTTTTGGGTCTCTCTCCACAATCCATCAGCAAAATTATGCTAGGTTGACTCTCCATTGAAGGCCGCATCTTTCTATCGAAGCGAAATACAATTCCAAGCATTTTAAGTTTTCGATGCGGGAATTTAGGGATTTATACAAAAGAGGAGTTTTTGAGTGAGCATGGCATAGGATTTCTCTCCTCATCAAAATCGAAGTTTAGAGACATGTGTCAATATTTTTGGTTGTGTATAACTCCGGGAAAGTCAAACCCTAGTTTGTCCCCGAGCTGGAAAAACCCTAAATACTAAAAGTGATAAGTTTTGGTACATTCGCTATTTCTATGAATTGGAGAATGCTCAAGAGCTGAAACTTTCAAAGGATGAATATAAAATCCTGATTTACATTGTATCAAACATTCAGCCTTAGATTCACTATATTATGGGAGATATGATCACTCTAAGTTAGTGTTCCAGCCTCTTTCAAGATTCATCCCTAAACAGGACACCTGGGGATAATTGCTATATCTTGGGATAAAAACGTCCAAATGAAATTTCTGAAGATGTTCCAAAAATGGCACGGACTTTACTTTTTGTGGTCCAAGTTTCAGACCTAGAAGATGAAACAGTGACACATGGAAGTCCGTACAACTTCGCAGTTCTGAATAGTCCTGTAACGGGTCACCTTGGGAAAATAATCATAAGTCCAAATTGGTGAAACCAATTCTGATGAAACATATGTTGTTGAAATAGGGATAGGCGATTCTACCTCAATGCAAATTTTTAGACACAAAGGAGTAGTAATTTATGAGATACCGCAGAAACAGTATCAGACATTTCTGTAGAAGAAATTGGTAAACTAGGGCTTCCTGTTCCGGGAGCTTCCCTCCACTATTTTCAGAAAAGAAGTACATTAGATAGATCAAATTGAAGAGAGATATCTTTCTATCCAATCAGATCTAAAATATTCCAAGTTTTTAAAATTAGGGTTTCTCTAACAAACCCTAGATCAGCCAACTCCGGAACCAGGACGGACACCTCAAATCGGTAAGATCTAATCTTTTGCTATTTTCATTTGAGGTTCTCATTTAAAAGTGATCTATCGCATCAGCTTGATGATAAGCTTGGTGAAGTTGACAACTTCCAAGCATGGAAGTATATGATCTCTCTAAAGAAAATGAATTGGACACCTACATGAGTCGAGAGGTTCCAGTTCCAGAGGGAGATGAGGCTCAAAGCCTTACACAAGAAGAACTTGGTCAAGGCCAAGAAGATCATTGTTGATTCAATCACGGATCAACTTGTACCACAAGTGTCTTCCCTAAAGACACCGAAGATGTTTGACTCCTTGACCAAGCTATGTGAAGGGAAGAACATAAATCGGAATATGACCTTAAGAAACCAGTTGAAGAATGTGATGATCCAGAATGCAGAGACCATACAGTCATACTTCACGAGGGTCTCTCAAATCAAAGAACAACTTGTAGCAGTAGAAGAAGTGATTATAGCCACATTGAATGGAATCCCAGGATCATGGGATTCATTCATGCGAGGAATGTGTGCCAGAAGGAAGTGATTACTTTCTGCAGACTCTGTGAAGAGCACACACAAGAAGAAGAAGCTCGACTCATAATAAGAGAAGAGAAGATGGGAGCAACTGAAGATCAAGCTCTCACCATCCAAAGAAGATACCTCAAGCGATGAGGAATATGAAGAACTCAACTCTTGAAGAACCTTTTATTCATCTTAGCATTTGGATAAGAAACGATGCTATTATGAATGAAGAAGATGATGAAACTAAAAGCTCAATAAGGAATCTACCCAAGAAACAAATAAAGATAAGTATTCAATTATCATTTCATGATATTGTTTTGTTATGCATTTGTTTATATTCATTTAATGTATTATGCATGATAGAATGTTTTCATTCATGATAGTATACTACTAATATGCATGTGATGGGTAAGTAGCTCATGGTGCTATACAACTCTCCATTGCTACTTATCTAGAATGAAACCTCTTTGCTGACATATTGGATTAGTGCACAATCTCAATGTTGTCCCGGTAGAGATGGAAGGCATCTAGAAAGTTTTCGTGAGATATGGATGAATGTTGCATTGGCTAAAATAGTTGCATGATTATATATTTATGCATAAGAATTTGCCATTATGAATATTCCTTATGAAATGTTTCTAACCATACAAATGCATTTGACTTGTAGGAAAGATCGCATACATAATCGCCTACAAGCAAAGAAGGATGAGACTTGTTCCAAAGAACAAGTGATGACAGTTCAAGATAAAGAATAATATGACGAATGCAGTGAAATCATTGATGCAGAACCTTCAAGCTATGAAGAAGTAACCAAGAAGAAAGGGAAGACCATTTCAAGAAGAATGATGTCTAGGATGCAGTATCAATACATGAAGGGAATTTCGTAGTTCCATCATGCAGTAGATGGAAACATCGTGGGATACAAGGCAAGAGGCTTCTCACAAAAAGAAGGCATAGACTACGAAGAGACATTTGCAGCTAGTGGGAGTTGAAACACATACATGATGAGCTTGATGAATATCTTAACCTTTGCTACAAGGTTGAAGATGAAAGTATATACACTAGATGGATACATAGAATATTAGTAGCATAGGAAGCTACTTGTCACTCTGGTACAGAATGTCTCAGTGCATAGAGTACGGAAGACAGAGGAAGTATGATGCTCCGCTTCAGAGGGAGTGACTACAGAATATCTTGAGGTTCGACATGGTATGACAGGATGGACAGATTAATGATGACTCTAGGCTTTATTGAGAGTAAAGAGGATTCCAAACTTTGCTTCAAGGTTGAAGGCGGAAGACCAGTGATGCTCCTGTTATATGTCAATGACTTGTTCCTGACAAAAAAGGGGAACTCATTAAATTTGCAAGAAGAAGACTTGCTACCGAGTTCAAGATAAAGGACTTGGGGATGATGCACTATGTTCTAGGCATGGAGGTGTGGACAAGGGAAGTATACAGTAGAGATCCTGAAGAGGTTCAGGATGATGGACTGCAAGGACATGACCACACCTATGGCATCGAACCTGAAGCTATTGAGTGTTGCTTCATCAGAGTCGATTGATGCCATAATGTATCATCAGATGATTTATTCCTTGATGTACCTGACGAATACGAGACTAGATATTTGCTTTGCTGTGAAAAAATTGAGACATGTTCACCTAATGGTTGCAAAGCATGCAGTGAGGTACCTGAAGGGTATAGTTGATTATGGGCTCAAGTATGAGGTGAATCAGAAGATTAACCTAGAGGGTTATGAGGATTCGTATTGGGAAGGAAGTGCCATTGATAGGAAGAGCACTTTGAGGTGCTACTTCAGTATGGGATCAAGTGTGATCTCTTGGTTTGGAAGGATGGAGTCATGCATGGAACTGAGTACAGCCGAGGCAAAAGATGTTGCCACTTGCTATTTGGGAGGTAGTATGTTTCTTTTGAAAACTACTATTTGATTTGATTGATCTGACTTGCATTTTTGTATGATCCAGAGAGGAGTAGTGAAGCTCCAGTATGTGGTCCAGATCGATATCTCTCGAAAGAAGGAGTTCTAGCATAGTTGGTGAGACAGGTTGTCTGAGCATAAATCCTGGCGAAGCTCGTAGGTTTCTCAGATGTAAACAGACCCATAGGTTGTCCTTGGATGTAATCCATCCTAGTGAAGCATGCAGGTTATCCTTGAACGTAATCATCCCTGACGTGATTCTATGCTAGAAATGGTCAAAGTGAAGTTTGATTACTTCAGGGAGAAGCTTGGTGTTATCCAGATCGAGGTTCCCTCCAAGGGGAAATGATGAGACCTAGAGCCATTCTGACATGGTGAGAGGATTAGGTTCCTTCCATGGTCAGATATAGGGGTCGAGCCATTCTGTCATGGTGAGAGGATTGGTTCCTTCCATGTTAGATATGAGTGCTGAGCCATTCTGATATGACTATGGGATTTTTTCCTACATGATCAGATATAAGGGCTATTGCCATTCTTTGAATGGAGGTGCCTGGTCAGTTACCATGAATACTTGGTCTAGGACTGAGTGCCATTCTGATATGACTGTGAGATGTAGTCTTACATGATCAGATGTGAGTGCATGGCCATTCTGATGTGATTAAGGGATGTGTTCCCACTTTATCAGATATAAGGGATGTTGCCATTCTTTGAATGGAGGCACCTAGTCAGTTACCAGGGATCCTCAGTCTAGGACTGAGAGCCATTCTGACCAGTCAAGGTCAGATGTAAGGGCTGGGCCATTATGACGAGTCAAGGTCAGATGTAATGGCTGGGCCATTCTGACGAATCAAGGTCAGATATAATGGATGGGCCATTCTGAGGAGTCAAGGTCAGATGTAAGGCTTGTGCCATTCTAACATGGTGAGAGGATGAAGTTCCTTCCATGGTCAGATGTAAGGGTTGGGCCATTCTAACATGGTGAGGGGATTAAGTTCATCTCATGGTCAGATGTGAGTTCTGGGTGTGCCTTTCTGACGAGTCAAGGTCAAATGTAAGTGTTGGACGGGCCATTCTGACTTAGGGTTAGATATAAGCACTGAAGAATACCTACATGGAGGCTAGGCCTACAACCAACATGAAAAAGGGCTGCCTCTGTAGAACTTCTTATGACGAGAAGAATCATGAGATAGCACCTATGATGATGACCCAGTGATGATCCAGATCGAGTGATGATTCAGATCAAGTTATGATGTCTCCGAGATGATCCAGATCGAGTGATGATCCAGATCCAGCAGTGATGATCTAGATCGAGTGATGATCTAGATCCAGTGATGATGATATAGCAGTGATGATCCAGATCGAGTGATGATCTACATCCATTGATGATGATCCAGCAGTGATGATACAGATCCAGTGATGATCCAGATCCAGTGATGATGATCTAGATCCAGATGAAGATGACTTGAAGATAAAGATGACTTGAATATGAAGATGACGAGAACTCGATGATGATCCAGATGATACAGAGAAGAATACTTGTGCCGATAAATTGTGTCGAGAGAATATCTTCCTAGTTAAGAGGGAGTGTTAATGTAATTGTAACTTCGGAATGTATTCACTTGTATATCTTATGTATTGTACCCCGATGTTTATTCTGGGAATTATTTGTAATGTAATTGAGTCATGTCATGCCCCGATTTTCCCATTGGGAGGTTATATAATGTAAACAAGTCATGTCAAGTCATTGTGGGTAACCCTCCTATTAATCAGGGGTTAAAGTCCCCACAGTTGTGGGGCCCTAGGGTTATTAGACTATCCTAGAGAAGTCGACCCAAGGTGAGTCATTGTAAGTCGGGGCAATAGTCCCCACCATTGTGTTAATGATAACCCTCCTTGTTGGTCGAAGGAGGCAAAGTCCCCACAAGTTGTGGGGCACTAGGGTTATTAGACACTCCTAGAGATGTCAGCTCTAGCAAGTAATTGTTAAGTGAGGCTGACATGTTGGAGTGGGTTTCAAGTGAATGAAAGAATATAAATAGAGACTGAGCCTCTCTATTTATAACACACACACTCACTCATTGGGGCACATGAGTGAGAGAGAGAAGTTGCTGGGACAAGAGAGAGACTGTTGTTGTCAGGAGATCATCTTTATGTTTTCAAGTTTTACTTTTGGTGCTGATTCTATCTCTAAGGAAGTTGTGGGGTTTTCTCCTTTATGGTTTCCCCGAGGAAAATTCTTTGTGTCTCTTGTCTCTTGTGTTTTATTGCTGTGCATGTTATTCTCTCAGTTAAATATCCTAAGATCATAATGCTAGCTTGAATGATAAAAATCTAACACTTGTGATCCTTTCTTTCCATGTGGGAAATTTCTGAGCACCCTGGAGTCTATCCTCAATTCTCATCTGCACGACCATAGTGAAGTGTATATGTCAAACCCTAGATCTGGAACTCTAGGTTTGTGGCTTCCTATATATCTGCCCCTGATCTATCATTGTTGCTGCAAATCTCTCTGCTTTAGCTCACCAGAGATTTGATACCATGTAAATTTTCCTTTAATATTCAAATTAGGGCTAAACAGTGCATGAAAATCTCTATTGATAACCACACATGAATATCTTTTACAGTATCCAGCGGAATATAAAACTGAGAAATAAATCACAACATCACATCACAATATTGACACTATTATTTTGGGTATGGAAATCCCCGGAAAAACCCAAGATGGGAAAATCGGTGCAGCAGACATATGTAGATTTTATTATGAGAAAATATGGAACTTTTACAATCACTGCGAATTAACCCAAACCTGGCGAATGCAGTACCCAATAGAATCACTGCAAAAATCTCAACTAAAAATCAACACCCTCCTGTGTGAATGTACGACCCAGCTATACGAAGCTCGGTGATCCTGCTGCTTGCTCCTCCATTTTCCCAACTAACTCCTCTGTCTGACTTGCTAAGTGTGTGTCTTAACCACCAATTGGTCTCTCTTTTATAAATTTAGGTAAAGTGAAAACCCTAATTTCATTTTCACTTTAACTAGTGTTTCACTAAAGTTAATTTAGATCACTTTAATTTATTTTCCAAAGTAAACTTCGGAAAAGTAAATTAAATACAATTGGTTTCCTAATTTAAGTCTTTTACATGCAAGAACACATGCATGCAGGAATACCTTCCTTGTTACTACTATTTTAACAGATCCCACCTACACCTGCCTCTCGGGGATTGATTTTTGAGGTGCCAAAAAAAGAGGGTAGTTTTATTTTTCCTCAACTGCCATAGAAAGAAATCGTCTGGGTTTTTCCTGATTTCCCAAGAGTGCAGCTCAGACGAGAGTTTGGTTTGAAGAGATTTATGTGGAAGAATGTATTGACACCATTTGAGTTCTTTTGTATTGATATTCTCTGAATGGGGAAGAGAGGATGTTTTGCATTCAACTTTTCGTTGATCATATTCATGGCTTTATAAGCAACTCGTTGTGGATCTGCCTTTTTGTTATAAAAAAGGAGTATGTTTCTGGAAAGCCATATTTTCCAACATACATTTTTATGAACTGTATTCCAAATTCTACCAAGAGTCTTCTTCTTCCCAATTCTTCCTGGATAACAACTTTTCTAGTTTGAGAATAGACTGGAGAGATTTCCTGGAAGAAAGAAATTCCTATCAATAGGTCTAAGGAAGAGTTTCCAAACACGAATTGTGAAAGGGCACTCCAGGAACAAGTGACGGGAGGTTTCTTCCTGTTCAAGACAAAGATTACATCTTGAGGGACCATATATCCCGCACTTTCTTAAGTTTTCTGCGGTTAGAAGCTTATTTTTTGCCAAGAGCCAAAACAAAATGTTGATCTTGGGGATACTATCTGAGCTCCAAACCTTCTCCCAGATTCTTTGTTGATTTTTGTTTCCATTATTCTTTAGGGTTTGATAGCCTTCTTTGACTATGTAGATCCCATTTTTTCCACAACGTCTTAAGTCTTTGGCTCTAGAATTTAGAGGGGCAGTGCCGTGGAGGAAAGAAGTAAAAACATCATAATCCTGATGAAGGTGGGATGGGGGATTTATATTTTTCAAACCATTCGAGTCGCCTCTTAGACCCCAAGTAGCTAGATCATTGAGAATATTGAGTCCTTGATCTTCCATCCATCTTTGAAGAGTGAGGATATTAGCGTTAGAATCTAAAGGAGGTCATCCCGGGATGGAATCTGACCAAATGTTGATTTTTTTGTCGTTCCCGGGGATCCAATACATATTGTCTTTAATTAGACCAACAAATATTTTGAAAAGGTTCCATATGGTGGTCCCTTTACGTGTCTAGGGGAGATCTAAACATTTAGATATTTTCTTTTTGATGTATTTTTTTCTTATTTCCTCCCACCATTCCTTATCTCTAGTGATCATCCTCCAAACCATTTTTTCTCCCAGAGCACTATTCATTTTCCCAGGATCCTTGATTCCTATCCCTCAATTGTGTTTGTCCTCCAAGACTGCTTCCCATTTAACCAAATTAAATTTTCTTCCTTATGTCTTCCCACCTTGCCATAAAAACTTCCTTATTTCAATGCTGAAAATATTGATTATAGATTTAGGCGCCATGAAGATCATGCGAGAGAAAATGGGATAGGAAGAAAGGATGGAATTAATGAGTACTAACTTACTTGCTAAATTAAGCCATATGTTACTCTAAGCTTGAAATTTCTTTTTTCAGTTTCTGAATCAATGGACTCTACACCGAGGTGGTGCACTTCCTATTGACTATAGGAACCCCCAGGTAAATGAAGGAGGTCTATTAAAGGTTTACCTGAATTCCCAAGGTGTTGACTCTTTCTCGGAGGATGTTGGGATTGCTATTCCATCCAAATAGCCAGGACTTGTTGGCATTTATTTGGCTCCCAGATACTTTTAGGAAAATATCCAAAGTGATTTTGAAACGTCTGGCAATTTGAGTCGAGGAACTTCACAAAAGAATAGTGTCATCCGCGAACTAAGCGTGATTGATTGATTGGAAGCCCTTGACGATACTTATACCCAGTAAATTTCCTTCATTTCTCAATCTGTTGAGTATTCTACCGAGAGAGTGTGCTACAAGGATGTAGAGGAAGGGGGACACAGGGCATCCTTGTTGGATTCCTCTTTGATCTTGGAATAATGAAGTTGGGTGACCATTTATAAGAGGAGCAATCCAAGGCTTGCTTATACATGCTTTCACCCATCTTATAAAAACATCAGGGAATCCGTAACTTTTCATAACTTGAAAAATATAGGAGTGCCTTATTCTATCAAAAGAATTTGCAAGATCTAGTTTAATAGCCATACCTGCTTATTTACAAGTCTAGCTTGAATGAATAGCTTCCTGTACCAGCAGAATGTTGTCATAAATTTTCCTACCTGCTATAAAGCCTCCTTGGTTTTTTGATATGAGAAGTGGTATAACCTTCTTGATTCTATTGTAGATGAATTTGGAAAGGATTTTGTTAGCACTTCATTTGCAGCAGTCAGTGTTTGGGCCTGACAGAGTTCAAAAGGGTCCTATTCATTAGAAAATTGTATGAAAGCCCTTCGGATTATTAGAGGCACATTTTCCATCATTTTAGACTGTCAGATAAAGAATAGAGCTCGATCTACAATGGTAGATTCCTCCAGAGGTGAAGGCATGCAGCAACGAAGATGAGATAGAGAGGCGTCATATATAAATGATCCAGAAGTACAATGAAGAAGATTGATGATAGAAAGTGATTTTGGCCTAAAGACGCGAGGGAAGGGTCAAGTTTGGCTTTCGCAAAGTCTGTTAAAACGGGAAAACAATGAAAGGTTGAGATCAAGGTGAAGCCTGATCGACGACCTAAGATGATTTCACTGGGAAAACATGCTCGGTGGAAGGAACTTTCCCAAATCGCAAAACAGGTTAAAGGGTAGAAATATCTAACGGTGGAGATGAGAACATGAGAAGAACTACGACCCCAGTCGATTTCGCACAATGAACTTGTGCAGATAAAGTCACGATTCTAAATCATGAAAAGTGGTATCGGCTGCAAATATCGATGGTCACGACATAGAAGGGAATATATCTACGGCTGTGGCTCTTTTCATGATTTGAACTACCGCGGACAACGTCAGGGTCCCGATTCACATAAAGGTGGTAGGACCCACTCAAATCGACGATTGCATGGTAGGGTTGATCTCGATCGACAGGTAAGAACACGCCACGATCTGAAGCTGCTCGTTGGATCCAGCAAAAAGGAATTGGCGGCTTAAGTTGAAGAAATGTGGACGACGGATGTGGAAGACCCCCAAATCGGAGGGCTAAAAAGGCCTCAAGGCGATAAGTATCACATTCAACGCAGAGCTGATAGCAGAAGAGATGTTCACACACATGATCTGCCTCCCGGTAGATTAATTTATCCCCCAGATTCCATTTGTAACATGCGTACAGGTGAAATCATCCTTGTGGCAGAGTCGTATCACCTAAAGACAGGCGGCCTATGTGTAGTTTAGCATGTGGAAGTGAGGAAAGTAAGCGATGAATCCACTCCTTACTTGGGGTGAGGCCAACATGACGGGGGTGACCATTATATTTCCTACGACACAAGAGCAAGGGAGTGTGGGAACATCCACTCCATGTGCTTTGCAGCATGGATCAACTATACAAGGTGGCACCCAAAAATATTTTCCACAGCAAACAGTGAGGTGCTACAACCAATGAAGTGATGTGACTAGATCCCCAGCAGGTGAAGGATAACCCTTCCCGCGCCCTCACACATGTCAACACCAAATACACTCAATGGAAGAATGTGCAGGAATGTTGACTGGTCATTACAGAATTCAGTCTCAAATCCTTATATATATTACCTTTGAAACGTCGGGAGTGAGCTAACATACTTCTAGAGCCCAATTTTTCGTTTTGTCGCAAGTCCATAGAAATTCGAAGGGTTTGGCGATAGTGATCTAGTTCGAAAATATTGTCCATCTGGGTGTGCTGATGGTTGCTGAGCAAATTTCCACACTTACCTATCACCTTGGTGTTCCATGCCAAGGATGATACCAGCCATCAGAGCCCAGATGTGAATAATTTTGAGAGATACACCCGCCTTCAGATATCTGCACCTCCAGCGACGCACTGCCTGGACACTCGCTCCCAGTAGCTATTTTTTCAGGAACCCCTAATACCATCGTTGCCTCCAAAGCCTCCACATAAAGAGGCAGTCTTGGACTGCGCTGTGTAGGAGCAATTGTTCGGATGAGAGCATCAGGGGTCCAATGCCTGCACCGCCATGTTTGTGAATTCCACTTACCAAAGGTGATGGGGCTAGTGGAGGTATGTTCCACCTTATTTCCTGTGGGAGAGCTCGCCTCACAGGAGGTGAGGAGTACAAGAATGACAAGCCACCACAAAGGCTTGCCTTGGTCAGGAGCAATGCGACCCTTCTTCCAGACCCCACTCCTAACAGTGTTACCCGGAGAGGAAGGGGGTTGCGGATGAGGTTGAGCAGGGGAAATATGCAAACTGCCCTGCCAGTTTGTGCCCATGTAGAAAGCCACCTTTGAACACGGTGGAAACATAAACTTGGGATAGAAAAAGGGCATTATGTTGACTCATCAGGCCCACTAAGAGGTCCAAAACCCAGTAAATGCTGACTCACCTAAAAACAAACAGAAATGCATCATGATCAAAATCCACAATCCACAACAGTAGTCGAGCATGTCAGGCTGTCACTCAGGCCGAGTGCACCCACTTGCTCCATGATGTTTATTCACATTTGTAAATCATGGCGATAGTTCCACTCTCTAGACTGTTAACGTTTGATTGTGACTGGAAACAGTTTTTAGGTTTGTTTTGGAGAGTAATCTCAGCACTGAAATAGTATAAATACACTCCTGATAGAGGGAGATAGGGGTTGGTTGGAAAAATTAAAGGAGCTGAGGCTCTCCATTGTAATTAGTCTCTGGTTTCCGTGTTATGAATAAATTTGCAAAGCAAGGATTGTCTTTCAAGGCAAAGATTCCTGTGTCATTATTTCTCTCAATATGTAATTTCTTTACGTGAAATGTTCATCCTATTTTCATTCCAGTTTGTTAATTTCTTTCATGTCTAAAATAAGTGTATAATAGTTTGG
The DNA here is from genome assembly GCA_001517045.1 of Pseudotsuga menziesii. Lineage (NCBI taxonomy): Eukaryota > Viridiplantae > Streptophyta > Pinopsida > Pinales > Pinaceae > Pseudotsuga > Pseudotsuga menziesii. The sequence continues at coordinate 52,484 of LPNX010556981.1, forward strand.
AATTGATACATGCTATGCTTTGTCTATTGTTTCAGATATTCATTTAAGTTTTCTTCTAAAGTTGTGCAGAATTCATCCTGTATATGCTCTGCGTGATGGACTGTTCCCTCTCATCTACTAATCACCTGCTAAATATCTCCTTATTACAAGATCGACGGATATCTTTCCTCTGTTTGTAAATTTATGCCATTCCTTACTTCCTAAAATATGTTTCCTACCCAAACATTCGACTCCATTGCCCAATGGTCCCTTTCTCTGATAGTCCTGCCTGCATCTTGCATTAACGGACCTGCCCTATTCATGAGTTTGGCCTCCTGACCGTTCTTGATCGAATATCTTACATGAGTAAAGCTGGATAGTAAGCGAGAGATCCCTCTCTGACTGTGCAGGGCCAGAGGTGCAAGTCTAAAGCAGTTCTGCTGTTTCCCAGGAGAAAACCCTTTTCTGCCCAACCTATGGGCTCAATATCGGCGCTAACAAACTGGTGCCATTTTCGGGGATGAGATTGAAGATCATCCCTGGGAAGAACGACATAGTTTTAGATCTGGTTGTTGATGGTGAACAATGATCAGACATCAAGAAGGTTGTGCACTTTTCACCTGGCAACTCCACTCTTGAAAGATTCAGACTTCAGCGACTCCGCTAGTGGTATGACCTAGAAACCAAATTGTCAGGAAAGCTGGAAGGCTCTGTCGAGGACTATAGACCCCTTGTAAGGCCCAAAAAAGCATGGTGAAAGGTTAAGATACTCAAGTTTACGTTTCTTCCAAGATGCCTTGTCTTGTCTCGTAAGTTTGTTCTTATCCTTTCCTAAATTTATCAAAACAACCTTCTATGGTTCAATTTGTTTGGAACAGAGCTATGAATATATTCCTGTTTATCCTTCTTTACGAACCGAAACCGTTGCATCGTCTTGTACATTTGATTTTGACTGAGATTTTTCTCCTGAAACTCATGACATTAAAGGTCACCCCTGTGAACCTCAAGAAACCTTAGTTAATTGTGTATCTATTGCACTTAACCTAGTCTCTCTCGGTATTCCAAGCCGGTACAAACCACTACAATTGCCTCCTATCCTCCATGATTTTCCTGTGAAACATTACAAGTACCTCCCCAAATTTGATGGAGAATCCAAAGACTTCACTGCTGAGAAACATTTACAAGCATTTGAACATTTCTCTGACCTTTTTGAGATAGAGCATGACGATGTTTATATGAGGACTTTTGCCCAGTATTTGCAAGGGGATGCTAAAGAATGGTTCAAACACTTACAGCCTCAGTCCATCAACACCTGGGAGGAGTTTTCTTGCAGCTTTTTGAAGTTCTGGGGTAGGATAAGGCCAGTGGATCAAATACTTTCAAAATTTTATTCCCTGAACAAGCATGAGGGTGAGGCCATATCTAGTTTTAACAGAAGATTTGCAAGCTTTTATTATAACATGCCCAAGGAATTCCAACCTCTTGAGAACGCTGCTAAGATCTATTATGCAGCCACCTTTCCTCCTGAACTATCCTTACTTCTTTTGGAAAGAAAATCAACCACTCTACAACATATGTTTACTGATTGTTTGGAGGTTGAGGAAAACCTTAAGATGTCCAAAAAATTATCAGGACAAGACAATGATGGTGAAATAAAATATACATTAAAATTGGTTGGACCCTACAAGCAGAAAGGGAGAGTCCATGTTCAGCTGAAGCTTTCCCTGGCTAGACAGGAGGATGATCAGCCCAATATAGAAGCATATGGTTCTACAGGCTTGTTCTCTGAAGGTTGCAATATGCTCAGCACCGGGTCCGTCAATGACAATTTTAAGGGACTTCAATGTACCTGTGTACGATGAATATGAGGAGGAGTACCTAGAGGCTATACCTGAAGAACCAGTTATAGAACCAAGGTCTACTAATGGAGAAAATCAAGCTGCAATCCAAATTTAGAAGGTTGAGATAGGAAAGGATGGTAAATGTGTTTAAGGTGATAGCGTACCCTTGTGTTATTCCTCTTTTGAATTAATACAGCACATGATTAAAGCCTCTAAGTATAAACATAAGTTAGAGGATATGGTGCATTCCAGAAACTTATGTGGAAAACAATATGATAAAGAAGAATAGTCATGCAATCCCTCTCCGTTTATTGATATGTCAGGAGTTTGTGATGAGGTATTGAGTCACGAAAAAGGAAGCAACAATCCTCAAATAAATACATTTTTTAATTTTCTTCCTTTAGAAATATCACCCCATAAAGGAGGAATGTGCTTACTTGGTTTTGTCGAAGAAAAATAGGACATCCATGCTGAGGCATATGAAGAAGGTGAAGCTCTAGTTTCAGAAATTTTGAGCGAAAGGGTGGATGTTTCAATGGAGGATGATTATGTGGGCCCTTTTCTAAGATCTTTCAAGTATCATCTGACAGCTCACCGAAGGAAGGAATTTCTGGACATATTTCCCATGAACAAATTACAGAATATGCTGGAGATTTCCATGCTTTCTATGACCCCATAGTAGAGTAAATGGACAGGTTGGGTAATGGTAATGAATGGTCGCATCTCTACTCTAAATATCAGTTTATTCGTTATTGCCTTCTTCCATTATGTATTTCATTCCTGTTCATAAAGCACGAAAAGGAAACAAAACTATTAGGCAAGCTGCTTGATTGGCTTCATTGGAAGTCTGATTTCACTTAATTGGGCTTGTACACTAAATTAGGTAGAGTAGGTAGGAATAAATAAGCTCGGAAATCATCGAGCATTTCCTTCGTTACTATTTATTTTGTTTTCATTTTTCAGTTGTAAGCACAGGTTTGCAGTCACAACTATTCTCAGTTTCAGAGTATGGCTAAAAGCATAATTTGCATAGTGACATAAATTTGCTAAAGCAGTAGCTCAGAGAAGAATGAAAGTTTCAAAGCAAAGATTGGGGACGACCCAATGGATTTGGCACTTGGTCTACGGGGGTTCTGTGCTACCTCACTGGGAGGATATCATCCCTCATGGAGCCAGTTGTTAACACTCTGTTTGCAACAGTCGATTTATGGGTCTGATAGAGTTCAAAAGGGTCCTATTCATTAGAAAATTGTATGAACACCATTTGGATTATCAGAGGCACATTTTCCATCATTTTAGACTGTCATATAAAGAAGAGAGCTCGATCTACGATGGTAGATTCCTCCAGAGGTGAAGTCATGCAGCAACGAATATGAGATAGAGAAGCATCGCAGATCAACGATCCAGAAGCACAATGAAGAAGATCAACGATAGAAAGTGATTTTGGCCTAAAGACGCGAGGGAAGGGTCAAGTTTGGATTTCGCAAAGTTTGTTAAAACAGGCAAACAATGAAAGGCTGAGATCAAGGCGAAGCCCAATTGACGGCCCTAGACGGTTTCGCTGGGCAAACATGCTCGGTATAAGGAACTTTCCCAAATCATGAAATAGGTTAAAGGGTAGAAATATCTAATGGTGGAGATGAGAGCATGAGCAGATCTACGGCCCCAGTTAATTTTGCACAACAAACTTGTGCAGATAAAGTCACAATTCTAAATCATGAAAAGTGGTATCAGCTGCAAATATCGACAGTCACGACAAAGAAGGGAATAGATCTACGGTTGTGGCTCTTTTCACAATTTGAACTAGCATGGACAACGTCAGGGTCCCAATTCACAAAAAGGTGGTAGGACCCACTCAGATCGACGATTGCATGGGAGGGTCGATCTCGATCAACGGGTAAGAACATGCCACGGTCTGAAGCTGCTCGTTAGATCCAGGAAAAAGGAATTGGTGGCTTAAGTTGAAGAAACGTGGACGATGGATGTGGAAGATCCCCAAATAGGAGGGCTTAAAAGGCCTCAAGGCTATAAGTATCACATCCAGTGCAGAGCTGACAGTAGAAGAGACGTTCACACACACGATCTGCTTCCTGGTATATTAATTTATCCCCCAGACGCCATTTGTAACATGTGTATAGGTGAAATCATCCCTGTGGCAGAGTCGTATCACCTAAATACAGGAGGCCTATGTGTAGTTTGGCATGCGAAAGTGAGGAAAGTAACCGGCGAATCCACTCCTCACATGGGCAAGACCAGCACGATGGGGGAGACCATTTTGTTTCCTACGTCATAAGAGAAAGGGAGCGTGGGAACATCCATTCCATGTGCTTTGCAGCATGGATCAACTATACAAGGTGGCACCCAAAAATATTTCCCACAGCAAATGGTGAGGAGTCGCAACCGATGAAGTGACGTGACTATATCCCTAGCAGGTGAAGGATCACCCTTCCCACTCCCTCACACATGTCGGCACCAAAGACACTCAATGGAAAAATGTGTGGGAAAGTTGACCAGTCATTACAGAATTCAGTTTCGAATCCTTATATATATTACCTTTGAAACATCGGGAGTGAGCTAACATACTTCCAGAGCCTAAATTTTCGTTTTGTCGCGAGTCCATAGAAATTCGAAGGGCTTGGCGATGGCGATCTAGTTCAAAAAGCTTGTTCGTCTGGGTGTGCTGATGGTTGGTGAGAAAATTTCCACACTTACCCATCACCTTGGTGTTCCATGGAAAGGATGATACCAACCATCAGGGCCTAGACGTGAATAATTTCTAGAGATACACCCGCCTTCAGATATCTGCACCTCCAGCGACGCACTTCCTGGACACTCGCTCCCTGTAGGTGTTTTTTCAGGAACCCCTGATACCATCGCTGCCTCCAAATCCTCCACATAAAGAGACAGTCTTGGAGTGTGCTCTGTAGGAGCAGTTGTTCAAATGAAAGCATCAGGGGTCCAATTCCTGCACCACCCTGTTTGTGAATTCCACTTTCCAAAGGTGATGGGGCTGGTGGAGGTATGCTCCACCTTATTTCCTGTGGGAGAGCTCGCTTCACAGGAGGTGAGGAGTACAAGAATGACAAGCCACTGCAAAGGCTTTCCTCGACCAGGAGCAATGCGACCCTTCTTCCAGACCCCACTCCTAACAGTGTTACCCAGAGAGGAAGGGGGCTGCGGATGAGGTTGAGCAGGGGAAATATGCAAACTACCCTGCCAGTTTGTGCCCATGCAGAAAGTCACCTTTGAACACGGCGGGAACACAAACTTGGGATAGAAAAAGGGAATTATGCTGACTCATCAGGTCAGCTAAGAGGTCAAAAACCCAGTAAATGGTGACTCACCTGAAAACAAACAGAAAGGCGTCATACTCAGAATCCACAACAGTAGTCGAGCATGTCAGGCTGTCACTCAGGCCGTGTGCACCCACTTGCTCCATGATGTTTATTCACATTTGTAAATCATGGCGATAGTTCCACTCTCTAGACTGTTAACGTTTGATTGTGATTGGAAACATTTTTTAGGTTTGTTTCAGAGAGTAATCTCAGCACTGAAATAGTATAAATACACTCCTGATAGAGGGAGATAGGGGTTAGTTGGGAAACTTTCAAGAGCTGAGGCTCTCCATTGTAATTAGTCTCTGGTTTCCGTGTTATGAATAAATTTGCAGAGCAAGGATTGTCTTTCAAGGTAGAGATTCATGTGTTGTTGTTTCTTTCAATATGTAATTTCTTTACGTGAAATGTTCATCCTATTTTCATTCCAGTTTGTTAATTTGTTTCATGTCTGAAATAAGTGTATAACAGTTTGGAATTCATACATGATATGCTCCGTCTGTTGTTTCAGATATTCATTTAATTTATCTTCTAAAGTTGCACAGAATTCATCCTGTATATGCTCTGCGTGATGGATCGTTCCCTCTCATCTACTAATCACCTTCTAAATATCTCCTGATTGCAAGATCGACGGCTATCTTGCCTCTGTTTGTAAATTTACGTCATTCTTTACCTCCTGCAATATGTTCCCTACCCGGACCTTCGACTCCATTTCCCAATGGTCCCTTTATTTGATAGTCATGCCTGCATCTTACATTAACGCACCCTCCCTATTCAGGAGTCTAGACTCTTGACTGTTCTTGATCGAATATCTTACATGAGTAAATCTGGAGAGTAAGCGAGAGATCCCTCTCTGACTGCGTAGGGCCAGAGGCGCAAGTCTAAAGCGGTTTTGTTGTTGCTCGGGAGAGAACCCTTTTCCGCCCAACCTATGGGCTCAATCCTGACGCTAACATATTTTATAGGAGGAGTTGCACAAGGAGATAAGCCTGTATATTTTAATGGAGGTCGGGTTCTTCTCCTTGGGAATTAGAGCAAGAAAAGTGGAATTTGTGGCGCCCCCAATCCAGTATTTTGATTGGGACCATATTATCATTCTTACTAGGTATTTTCTTATTGTGTGCCACAAGCTTTTGTAAAAACTTATAGAGAACCCATCCAGTCCCGGAGCCTTGTCTAGATGTAACGTCCAAACTGCTCTGCGAACCTCTTCAAAAGAGATAGGCTGAGTAAGAACCTTAAGGTCATCCTTTATCTTTTGTGATTTCTTTGATTGTATTTTTCCTATTGCGTTCTTTGTACTGATAGTGAAAGAAATTGGAGTTATGGTCTCCAGCTTTCAGCCATAAACACCTGGATTTTAGGTGAAGTTCAGCTTCTTCCTTTCGTTGGATGGAAAGGATTTTTGTCTATTTTTTTTTCCTTCGGTAGCATTTCTTTGGTTACTTCATTCTGCTCCATTTCCTTCTGAATTTCTTCTAAGGTATTTCATAAGGAAATGTTTTCCTGCCCTGGATGACATCGGGCCGACAACCAAAATTTTAGCTCCATTTTCACATTTGATAATTTTTGTTCCCAGATGTAGCCATGGGAACCCTGCTAAAACTTCTTCCAAGCTTGGGAAATGACTTCAAAAAACCTGGGCTCTAATATCCATATTGGAGAAAAATTTTAAGGAAAAGGGCCCAAGTTGCCATTAGGCTCCAAGGAAAGCAAAATTGGCTTGTGATTTGAAACATCAAAGGCTAAAAGTCTTGAAATCGACAAAAGGGGATTTTCTAGGAAGGAAGAGCTTACCAGAATTCTGTCCAACCTTGCAGCGATGTGCCCTGGTCTAGTGCGCTTGTTGATCCATGTATATTTTCCTCTCTTATGTTTAATGTCAACAAGTCTCCAAGATGCGATTATGTCTTCTAGTATTTCCTCGAAGGGGTCTCTCACTTTAGAACCTTGTTTTTTTTTCCTCAGGGGAAACGATAACATTAAAGTCTCCAGCTATGATGCATGGGAGATGCATCTTACCATGCCTTTGTAGTTCTAGTTGGAACCGGAAATATTCCTTGGCTCCATGAACTGTAGGTCCATAAACATTTATGATCCATAGTATCTCATGACTGTCGATACATTCGAGTTCCACAAATAACCAATAACGATTTTATATTGATGAAATAACCTTAAAGCGACTTTTGTCCCACCAAGTTAACTTGCCTCCTGAAGCTCCTTGAGCGCTAACTGCTTTCCCTTCTCCATTCTTCCAAAAATTCTTTAAGATGGCCAGACTGTCTTCCTCTTGCATTTTTGTCTCCTAGATTATGAGTACGGAGATATTTTCTAAGAATTTGAATCTTTTAATGGATTCCACCTTTTGATTTCCTCCTAGGCCTTTGCAATTCCAGGAGACTAGCTTCATTATTTCCTAGTTGTTGGGGGTGCTACTCTATCCTTTTTCCCTTCTGATTGATCCCCTATTTGCTTATCTGAAAGGTAGGATTTGACTAAGTGATCTAGATTCGATTGCTTCACTGTCGCCTTTTCCCTTGTTGTTTCTTGATCCCTAAGGAATTTGTTGGGTTTTCTGCCTTTTTTATTAGGGGTTATGCTTCTTCCTCTTTTCTTTTTGAAGTGTCCTCCATCTGAGCCTTAGATCTGGATCTCGTTACTGATCCTCCTAAGTTTTGAGAAGACTCTAGCCTTACTTCGACATAGGGTTGTGAAGGAAGAGTTGTCTCATAAGCTTTCCCTATTTCTTCCAGTAATGGTTCATTTTCCTTATTTTCTTGTTGGTTTTCTTCCTTGTCTAGTATTGTTACGTCTGCTTGTTACGGAGCCTCTGTGGCCATTACATGAAATCTGTTTTTTGGATCTTTCTTCTGTTTTGTTGGAGATTTAGCATGGCTTGTGCTTGCTTTGTTTCCTTTTCTTCGGCTAACTTCATTCCATTCTTCTCTTGGGGTCTCTCCTTCTTCTAGTTGGACTTTCTTTTGGCAAGATTTTGCAAAGTTCCCATATTCGTGGCAAACCTTGCATTTGAAGGGGATTTGCTTGTAATCTACAGTTTGTAGATGACCCCAACCTTCCATGTTAAGATTGATTGCTTCTGGTAGGCCTTTCTCCAGATCTACTTCTACACAAATTCTTGCGCATGAGAGCATTGGGGTTTTGGCTCTGATTCGTCTATGTATTTTCCTAGTGTATTCCCAATAGCTTTCAAATCTTCATCATTGCAACAATGGAGCGAAAGGTGTTGTAGCTTAACCCAAACTGGGACAAAAGAGGGGATATCATTTTCCAGGTCAAATGATAAATCCCACTTGTTGAGATACATGCCTCTTGGACCCATGAAGTACAGACCATTCTTGAAGATTAAATCTCTATCTTCTTTTTTTTCAAAGAGAAAGACGAAGAATCCTCTTCCACAAAAAATTTGTTGTACTTCTCCTTGTATCAAAGGTCGCCATTTTTTATTCAACTAGATTTCAATAGAGCGAGGGGAAGGCCAAAGACCTATAAAGTGACCAACCAAACCTCTTTCGTGGAGAGAAACTGCTTTATATTTGGACGCTAGAGAGGATAAAATCACATCTGGTACTTCAGCTCGTTTGACAAATTGGGAGTCACCTGGAGGAGGCTTGGCAGGAGGGTGAGAGGCTACGATCCTTCAAAAGCCATACACCAGGCCAGCACGCCGGTCATCCAGCTCAGGGTCTGGCGGATCCATGAAGGACGGGAGCGGCGACGCTTCCACTACAACTAAAAAACCCTAGCTACAATCAAACCTAGAAGAGCGTGATTCTAAGCCAACTCCTTTGCATTTATTGATAGGTGGTAAATATTGGTATAATTATGAATTTGAAAAGTTATCTAATTATAGGAGGAATAAGTTATAGTGAATTTTAATTCACAAGTGGGATACAATTTATAGGCTATATTATACAATTTATACAATTATTATACTATACCGATTGAAGTTATAACCTTTGATAAACACCATATCGACCTATAATAAATTATTTAGTGATGAATAACGAAGCATTTATAATCTCTCAAGGTTATATTATGTAATCCATTATATAAAATATTATGTCAACAATAATTTGATACATAAATTGTATCAAAGTACTTATATCCCTTGCAGTAAATTATCAAATTAAATGTGCATTTATTGTGTTTGTCACATCTAGCACTTAATTGCACCTTCTTTCAAACGCACATTCATGAAAATATTTTAAGAATAAAATTAAATTAAATAAACAATTTCATAACATACGGACATAACAAACCAAACCAAACCATGAAAATCATAACAAAAGATTCCAAACAATTCGCTTTTTATTCATCTATGAGTTTGTTAAAGTGGCATGTTCGAAAAGAAGAGCCTGCACGAGAGTAGAGAACAAAAATTGCAAAAACTGCGGGCACACAAAGAAACTGACAGAAATTGCAAGAAAACAAATAGACCAACGAACAATTGGAGGACACGTGTAAAACAAAGACTTGTTGGAGGGACGACGACATGTGATACAGTGTTTAAAAATCGAACCTCAAGGAATAACGCCTAACATCGTAATTATTCTTTAACTCATGATAAATACATATGTTGAATTATTGATTTATTTATTATTTATTTTATTCTTATTACTTTAACGCTTAGTCTATGGACCTTACTATAGCATGTCCCTTCTCCATGCTATCATAAATTGCTCCACTTTTTTCATTCTCACATTCTTGATTATCTGTTTATTATTAATGTTATTTTTTAATTTGAATTGTATGACCAAATCTCGAATTTTTTTCCTGGGGAATTTCCAGAATGGTTGGTTGTAGTTTAGCTTTGATACCAATGTAGCACTTAAGTTGCAGAAGCTATAGTATTAGCTATACAAAGACTATATAAATATAAATATATATAATATTGAATAAAATGATGATATTCATTACAATGAATGTTGGGCCTAGTTGTATAGGCCTTGTCTTTACTATTTACGAATGGTCGCATCTACTCAAATATCTTAATTAAATATTAAATAAAATACTACGATTAAATATCCATAACATTATAGTGCGCTATATGAGCTGGAATGCACCAATTATGTTTTTGTCTTATTTTTAAATGGGAAGTGTGTTGTGTTTTAGAATGCACTATTATAAATGCATTTTAGTGGAAGGAATGCACCTTTAAGCTTTTAATCTTTAATTTATTGCAGTGATGCCTACTTTTATAATGCATCGAGAATAATGCACTACAATATAATTAACACATTGGTGAGGTTCTTATTTTTTATTTGTGAGGTATCAGTGCATTGTCTTTCGTCATGCACTATGAATAATGTGTTATAGGGGATGAAACACACTAGTAAGTTTTCGAGTCTTTATTTTTGGTGTTTTGGTGCGTTGTGTTCTAAAACACACCATCCACAATGTGTTACAAGGAATGGAACACATTGGTAATTTTTATGTCTAATTTTAAAGACAACGGTGCGTTGTGTTATGGAACCCATCGATGACGACGCATTAGGTGGGATGGAATGTACTTGTGTGTATTTATTTTTATTTTAAATAGGTTTATGTGTTGTGGTTTTTAATGCACCACAAAGGTTTTTATTTTTTTATTTTTATATGTAGTGTGTTTTGTTAGAGAATACCCTAGTTACGGTGCGACGTATGGGTCAGAACACACCATTGAGGTTTTTACTTTTTATTTGTGAGGTACCAATTGGTTGTGTTCTAGGATCCACCAGGACGATGTATTATATATGACACACCAGTGCATTACTTCCTATAAATTAACAGGATGCACTAACGCAGTACGGTATGAGTCAAACACATAAATCACACCGCGTGAATCTAAAAAAAAATGAAAATATGGGAAAACTAAAGATGAATTTAAAATTTTAATATGTTAAAATTGTAAATAAGGAGGTAACAAACAATTTAGTTGGTCTCTTTCCACCTAAGGAGGCTTGGGTTTCCCGTCGAGGATAAAAATGAAAATATGGACTATTTTCAAAAATTCAAAAATCCATTGACAAAGCTATCGAATCATGGAAGTGACATTATAGAGCACAGCAAGTGGGGTGACCGTATGTAGAAGGTGAGAATTGGTGTTTGTGTGGGTGGTCGAAAGCATAGAATGAAAGTTAAAAATGAAACTATCCTACCTCGTTGCACCTAACAGAGCGACCCACCGGTGCATTTAGGTATCGAAGTGCACCAATGCGCTATTTTTAAATGAAAAAAATGAGTCAATAGTTATATTATGCTTATCGGTGCACCTATTTATTATAAGCATCTATGGTGTTATATTTTTAAATGCACCATTTAGGCACCGATGCTCTTTGTTTTCTATGGAGCACCGATGTGTTGTTTTTAAAATAAAAACGATGTTTTAGAGTTTTGTAATAATAAAGTGTTGGAATTTTTAATGATACTAAGAGGAGGGGTGAATCAGTATCATGCACGGATTTAATCAATTTTTCACTTTACAAGTTATGCACCAATTTCTATGGTAATCACCAATTTCTATGCACTTTACAAGTTATGCACCAATTTCTATGCACTTTACAAGTTATGCACCAATTTTATTAGGGGTTATGCTTCTTCCTCTTTTCTTTTTGAAGTGTCCTCCATCTGAGCCTTAGATCTGGATCTCGTTACTGATTCTCCTGAGTTTTGAGAAGACTCTAGACTTACTTCGACATAGGGTTGTGAAGGAAGAGTTGTCTCATAAGCTTTCCCAATTTCTTCCAGTAATGGTTCATTTTCCTTATTTTCTTGTTGGTTTTCTTCCTTGTCTAGTATTGTTATGTCTACTTGTTACGGAGCCTCTATGGCCATTACATGAAATCTGTTTTTTGGATCTTTCTTCTGTTTTGTTGGAGATTTAGCATGGCTTGTGCTTGTTTTGTTTCCTTTTCTTCGGCTAACTTCATTCCATTCTTCTCTTGGGGTCTCTCCTTCTTCTAGTTGGACTTTCTTTTGGCAGGATTTTGCAAAGTTCCCATATTCGTGGCAAACCTTGCATTTGAAGGGGATTTGCTCGTAATCTACAGTTTGTAGATGACCCCAACCTTCCATGTTAAGATTGATTGCTTATGGTAGGCCTTTCTCCAGGTCTACTTCTACACAAATTCTTGCGCATGAGAACATTGGGGGTTTTGGCTCTGATTCGTCTATGTATTTTCCTAGTGTATTCCCAATAGCTTTCAAATCTTCATCATTCCAACAATGGAGCGAAAGGTGCGGCAGCTTAACCCAAACCGGGACAGAAGAGGGGATATCCTTTTCCAGGTCAAATGATAAATCCCACTTGTTGAGATACATGCCTCTTGGACCCATGAAGTACAGACGATTCTTGAAGATTAAATCTCTATCTTCTTTTTTTTCAAAGAGAAAGACGAAGAATCCTCTTCCACAAAATTTTTGTTGTACTTCTCTTTGTATCAAAGGTCACCATTTTTTATTCAACTAGATTTCAATAGAGCGAGGGGAAGGCCAAAGACCTATAAAGTGACCAACCAAACCTCTTTCGTGGAGAGAAACTGCTTTATATTTGGACGCCAGAGAGGATAAAATCATGTATGGTACTTCAGCTCGTTTGACAAATTGGGAGTCACCTGGAGGAGGCTTGGCAGGAGGGTGAGAGGCTACGATCCTTCGAAATCCATCCACCAGGCCAGCACGCCGGTCATCCAGCTCAGGGTCTGGTGGATCCATGAAGGACGGGAGCGGCGACGCTTCCACTACAACTAAAAAACCCTAGCTGCAATCAAAGACCTATAAAGTGACCAACCAAACCTCTTTCGTGGAGAGAAACTGCTTTATATTTGGACGCCAGAGAGGATAAAATCACATATGGTACTTCAGCTCGTTTGACAAATTGGGAGTCACCTGGAGGAGGCTTGGCAGGAGGGTGAGAGGCTTAGATCCTTCGAAAGCCATCCACCAGGCCAGCACGCCGGTCATCCATCTCAGGGTCTGGCGGATCCATGAAGGATGGGAGCGACGACGCTTCCACTACAACTAAAAAACCCTAGCTACAATCAAACCCTAGAAGAGCGTGATTCTAAGCCAACTCCTTTGCATTTATTGCTAGGTGGTAAATATTGGTATAATTATGAATTTGAAAAGTTATCTAATTATAGGAGGAATAAGTTATAGTGAATTTTAATTCACAAGTGAGATACAATTTATAGGCTATATTATACAATTTATACAATTATTATACTATATCGATTGAAGTTATAACCTTTGATAAACACCATATCGACCTATAATAAATTATTTAGTGATGAATAACGAAGCATTTATAGTCTCTCAAGGTTATATTATGTAATCCATTATATAAAATATTATGTCAACAATAATTTGATACATAAATTGTATCAAAGTACTTATATCCCTTCTAGTAAATTATCAAATTAAATGTGCATTTATTGTGTTTGTCACATCTAGCAATTAATTGCACCTTCTTTCAAATGCACAGTCATGAATAAATTTTAAGAATAAAATTAAATTAAATAAACAATTTCAATAGTTAAAACTTAAAATAAACATACAGACATATGAGGTATGAGTTTCGTTGTTTAATGCCTCCTTGATAAATTCGATGTTAAAATGAAACAACGGATTTATATTCCATGGTCAATTTCAAATCAACAAAAGTAAATTATCCTAATATGATTGAACCATGTTTCAATTCCAATATTTACAGCATACACACCATGCGGGCACACAAAGAAACTGACAGAAATTGCAAGAAAACAAAGAGACCAACGAACAATTGGAGGACACGTGTAAAACAAAGACTTGTTGGAGGGACGACGACATGTGATACAGTGTTTAAAAATCGAACCTCAAGGAATAACGCCTAACATCGTAATTATTCTTTAACTCATGATAAATACATATGTTGAATTATTGATTTATTTATTATATATTTTTATTATTTATTTGATTCTTATTACTTTAACGCTTAGTCTATGGACCTTAGTATAGCATGTCCCTTCTCCATGCTATCATAAATTGCTCCACTTTTTCCATTCTCACATTCTTGATTATCTGTTTATTATTAATGTTATTTTTTAGTTTGAATTGTATGACCAAATCTCGAATTTTTTTCCTGGGGAATTTCCAGAATGGTTGGTTGCAGTTTAGCTTTGATACCAATGTAGCACTTAAGTTGCAGAAGCTATAGTATTAGCTATACAAAGACTATATAAATATAAATATATATAATATTGAATAAAAGGATGATATTCATTACAATGAATGTTGGGCCTAGTTGTATAGGCCTTGTCTTTACTATTTACGAATGGTCACATCTACTCAAATATCTTAATTAAATATTAAATAAAATACTACGATTAAATATCCATAATATTATAGTGCGCTATATGAGCCGGAATGCACCAATTATGTTTTTGTCTTATTTTTAAATGGGAAGTGTGTTGTGTTTTAGAATGCACTATTATAAATGCATTTTAGTGGAAGGAATGCACCTTTAAGCTTTTAATCTTTAATTTATTGCAGTGATGCCTACTTTTATAATGCATCGAGAATAATGCACTACAGTATAATTAACACATTGGTGAGGTTCTTATTTTTTATTTGTGAGGTATCAGTGCATTGTCTTTCGTCATGCACTATGAATAATGTGTTATAGGGGATGAAACACACTAGTAAGTTTTCGAGTCTTTATTTTTGGTGTTTTGGTGCGTTGTGTTCTAAAACACACCATCCACAATGTGTTACAAGGAATGGAACACATTGGTAATTTTTATGTCTAATTTTAAAGACAACGGTGCGTTGTGTTATGGAACCCATCGATGACGACGCATTAGGTGGGATGGAATGTACTTGTGTGTATTTATTTTTATTTTAAATAGGTTTATGTGTTGTGGTTTTTAATGCACCACAAAGGTTTTTATTTTTTTATTTTTATATGTAGTGTGTTTTGTTAGAGAATACCCTAGTTACGGTGCGACGTATGGGTCAGAACACACCATTGAGGTTTTTACTTTTTATTTGTGAGGTACCAATTGGTTGTGTTCTAGGATCCACCAGGACGATGTATTATATATGACACACCAGTGCATTACTTCCTATAAATTAACATGATGCACTGACGCAGTACGGTATGAGTCAAACACATAAATCACACCGCGTGAATTTAAAAAAAAATGAAAATATGGGAAAACTAAAGATGAATTTAAAATTTTAATATGTTAAAATTGTAAATAAGGAGGTAACAAACAATTTAGTTGGTCTCTTTCCACCTAAGGAGGCTTGGGTTTCCTGTCGAGGATAAAAATGAAAATATGGACTATTTTCAAAAATTCAAAAATCCATTGACAAAGCTATCGAATCGTGGAAGTGACATTATAGAGCACAGCAAGTGGGGTGACCGTATGTAGAAGGTGAGAATTGGTGTTTGTGTGGGTGGTCGAAAGCATAGAATGAAAGTTAAAAATGAAACTACCCTACCTCGTTGCACCTAACAGAGCGACCCACCGATGCATTTAGGTATCGAAGTGCACCAATGCGCTATTTTTAAATGAAAAAAATGAGTCAATAGTTATATTATGCTTATCGGTGCACCTATTTATTATAAGCATCTATGGTGTTATATTTTTAAACGCACCATTTAGGCACCGATACTCTTTGTTTTCTATGGAGCACCGATGTGTTGTTTTTAAAATAAAAACGATGTTTTAGAGTTTTGTAATAATAAAGTGTTGGAATTTTTAATGATACTAAGAGGAGGGGTGAATCAGTATCATGCACGGATTTAATCAATTTTTCACTTTACAAGTTATGCACCAATTTCTATTCAGTCGTAACAATAAAAAACAATTGTTCGCAAAGAATTTGGAAAGTAAATGTGTGTGTGTGTGTGTGTGTGTGTGTGTGTGTATGTAATCTCTGATTACATAGAAAGATATGAGACACCAATCTCCAAGATGTGAGAACCAACTCACTTAGACACCAATTAGAATGGCACACCAATCCCACAAATAAGCACCAACTTGCTAACTACAGGCACCAACCTGTAAGGAATCCAACCCTCTAGCAAGCACCAACTTGTTGTATTCAGTGACCGACTTGAGAGGACCTCAATCCATTTGCGCAAGAACCTACTTTTTGTGTTCAGGCACCAACCTGAGAGGAAACTGCAATCTCATATCCTTTCCCCATACTGCCACCCTTATTCTTCAGCACCAACTAAAAGGAAGCTCCAACTCGCTATCCTTTCCCATTCATACCTCCCTGGAAAATATGTAGATGTGTACATCGAACCGTGACTTCTACGATCTGCGACTTTCAAGATATACGAAAAACAACTTCCACAATCTGCAATTTCCACGATCTACGCTCTATGACTACCTAGATTTGTGATTCCTGCACATTCTGCTCTAGTAAAGTTGTATATCTCTGCACTTCTCAATTATGTTCATTCCTTTGATTTGCACATTGTTTGTTTCCTTGATTTACTACTTTGTGCATTCGTCTCTCTGTTGTTTCGTCCCCCTAGATCAATGAGCCATTAATACCTAATAATTTGAAGCTTGTAAATTCAGAATACTACCTTTTTTATACTGCCAAAATTACTTCAACATTTTCATCTCTCGCCTTTTTATAGGCCTTGCCGTTACTATTTACGAATGGTCGCATCTATTCAAATATCCTAATTAACTATTAAATAAAATACTACGATTAAATATCCATAACATTATAGTGCGATATATGGGTCGGATTGCACCGATTATGTTTTTGTCTTATTTTTAATTGGGAAGTGCGTTGTGTTTTAGAATGCACTATTATCAATGCATTTTAGTGGAAGGAATGTACCTTAAAGTTTTTAATCTTTAATTTATTGCAGTGATGCCTACTTTTATAATGCATTGAGAACAATGCACTACAATATAATTGACAAATTGATGAGGTTCTTATTTTTTATTTGTGAGGTATAAGTGTATTGTCTTTCGTCATGCACTATGAATAGTGTGTTATAGGGGATGAAACACACTGGTAAGTTTTATAGTGTTTATTTTTGGTGTTGTGGTGCATTGTGTTCTAAAACACACCATCCACAATGTGTTACAAGGAATGGAACACATTGGTAATTTTTTAGGTCTAATTTTTAAGACAACGATGTGTTGTGTTATGGAACCCATCGATGACGGTGAGTTAGGTGGGATGGAATGCACCTATGTGTATTTATTTTTATTTTAAATATATTTATGTGTTCGGTTTTTTAATGCACCAAAAAGATTTTATTTTTATTTTTATTTTTATATGTAGTGTGTTTTGTTAAAGAATGTCCTAGTTACAGTGTGGCGTATGGGTCGGAACACACCGTTGAGGTTTTTATTTTTTATTTGTGAGGTACCAATGAATTATGTTCTAGGATCCTCTGGGACGATGTATTATATAGGAAACACCAGTGCATTACTTCATATAAATTAACAGGATGCATCGACGCAATCCGGTATGAGTCAAACACTTAAATCACACCGCGTGAATTTAAAAAAAAATGAAAATATGGGAAAACTAAAGATGAATTTAAAATTGTAAATAAGGAGGTAACAAACAATTTAGTTGGTCTCTTTTCACCTAAGGAGGATCGGTTTGCTTGTCGAGGAGAAAAATGAAAATATGGACTATTTTCAAAAATTTTAAATTCCATTGACAAACCTATCGAAGCGTGGAAGTGACATTATAGAACACTGCAAGCAGGGTGACCATATGTAGAAGGTGAGAATTGGTGCTTATGTGGGTGGTCGAAAGCATAGAATGAAAGCTAAAAATGAAATTACCCTACCTTGTTGCACCTAACAAAGAGACACACCAGTGCATTTAGGTATCGAAATGCACCAATGTGTTATTTTTAAATGAAAAATCAATATTTTTAAACATAAGACATGAATTCCCTGGTGCGCAACATATACATAATGCATCGGTGTGAGTTAATTTTTTTCATGCACTAGTGCGATTTGGGTCTCAATGTAAAAATGAGTCAATAGTTCTATTATGCTTATCGGTGCACCTATTTATTATAAGCATCGGTGGTGTTATATTTTTAAATGCACCATTTAGGCACCGATGCTCTTTGTTTTTTGTGGAGCACCGATGTGTGGTTTTTAAAATAAAAAATGATGTTTTAGAGTTTTGTAATAATAAAGTGTTGGAATTCTTAATGATACTGAGAGGAGGGGTGAATCAGTATCATGCGCATATTTAATCAATTTTTCACTGTACAAGTTATGCAACAATTTCTATTCACTCGTAATAATAAAAAACAATTGTTCGCAAATAATTTGGAAAGTAAATGTGTGTGTGTGTGTGTGCAATCTCTGATTAAATAGAAAGATACAAGACACCAATCTCCAATATGTGAGAACCAACTCACTTAGACACCAATTAGAATGGGACAACAATCCCACAAATAAGCACCAACTTGCTAACTACAAGAACCAACTTGTAAGGACTCCAACCCTCTACACAAGCACCAACTTGTTGTATTCAGGCACGGACCTGAGAGGACCTCAATCCATTTGCGCAAGCACCTACTTTTTGTGTTCAGGAAGCAACCTGAGAGGAGACTGCAATCTCATATCCTTTCCCTATACTGCCACCCTTGTTCTTCTACACCAACTGAAAGGAAGCTCCAACTCGCTATCCTTTCCCATTCCTACCTCCCTAAAAAATCAGTAGATGTGTATATTGAATCGTGACTTTCAATATATACGAACAACAACTTCTACAATATGCAATTTCCACGATATACACTCTATGACTACCCAAATTTGTGATTCCTGCACATACTGCTTTACTAAAGTTGTATATCTTTGCACTTCTCAATTATATTCATTCCTTTGATTTGCACATTGTTTGTTTCTTTACTTTACTGCTTTGTGCATTCGTCTCTATGTGTTTCATTATCCTAGATCAATGAGCCATTAATACGAAATAATTTGAAGCTTGTAAATTCATAATACTACCTTTTTTATACTACCATTGACCAAACTTACTTAATCATTTTCATATCTCGCCTTTTTATACTATCCTTGCTCAATTGGTGTGTCCACAAGTTGGGGTTCTTTTGAATCGGTGATACTCCTCCTTCCTCACTTTTCGGTCAAGCTTCATATTATTTCGTTGGTGTGTGCTTTTTGTAATATTGTTGACTTTGTAAGATTTGCGCACTAGTGGACCATCACTTGGTGAGTCTTGCGCATTGGAATACCACCACTTGGTGGGTCTTGTGCACTTTTGAGACTTGCACATATATTTTCTATAGATTTATTCAAACTGGCTTCAAGTCTTCATGATTCCTGCTTGACATAATCATACTTCTTGTCGGACATTAATGACAACACCAAAGTTCAACAAGCTTTAAGTCTTCATGATTCTTTGCTTGACATCAATGACAACACCAAAGTTCAACAATATCCCTCTTTGGCATTGATGTCAACACCAATAAAAAATGAGACCCCCCCGAATATGAGCTCTTCTTCTTTGCACACAATGTGATCCCCCTATATTCATGCCATCTAATCCTTTTTGCATAAATTCTAATTTAACACTTTTCTGCAAAGCCTTTTGTATTGTAAGTTTCCCGCATAATATCTCTCCCTACCTCTTCCACCTAATATCTCTCCCCCTTTTACATCAATGGAAAACAAATTCTTCCCTGACTTTATGCTTCTCAATTATTCTTTCTTGTCACTTCTATTGTGCTATGCCAGGTTTCTACCATGTCATAAATATTGTAAATCAATGTAGATTGGGATTTACTCTGAGTTTCTTTCCGACTAAGATAATCAAAAGTATCTCTTGGAAGGGGCTTCGAAAAAATATCTGTGATCTATTCCTTTGTGTCCACATAGTCTATCTTGACAACGTTTTCAATGACTTGTTCTCTTAAAAAAGGGTATTTTATGGGAATATGTTTAGTCTTGGAATGCATCATAGGATTTTTGGATATGTTGATCGTTCTTGTGCTATCACATAAAATTTGTATAGGCTGTTCAAATTCCACTTGAAAATCCTTTAACAGTTGTTTCATCCAAGAACTTGCACACAACAAGCTACTACTGCAATATATTATGTTTTTGCAGTAGATAGCGATACTAAGGAATTTGTTTTGCTCATCCAAGATATTGAGAAATTTCCTAATAAAAACATTGCTCCACTTGTACTTATTATGTCATCGATACTTCATGCCCAGTCAACGTATGTATATATGCTACCAAGGTCAAATCATCACTTCGTTGATACCATAAACCAAACTCCAAAGTTCCTTTCAAACATCTGAAGATCCTTTTCACAGCTTGGACGTGTGTTTCCTTAGGTGTTTCTTGAAATCTTGTGACCAAGCCTACTGCTTGCATTATATCTAGTATTGGCGCAGTTACATATAATAAGATTCCAATAATTGACCTGTAAAAATTTTGGTACACATCCTTTGCTTCATCTTCTTTGTTTAATTTGCAACCAGTAATCATGGGTGTACACACTAGCTTGCAATATTCCATGTTGAATCTTGTTAGCAGTCCTTTTACATATTTAGTTTGAGAAATGAAAATACCATCATTCAGTTGAGATATTTGGAGCCCTAGGAAGAAGGATAGTTCTCCAAGTTAGACATTTCAAATTCCTTCTGCATGTTCTAAGAAAACTCTTAGCTTAGACCATCATCATCGCTTCCAAAGATAATATCATCAACATATACTTCAACAAAAATCATATTTCCATGCTCGATTTTTATGTATAGATTATTATCTACATTGCTCTTTCTGGAACCTTGTTGTCACAGATACTTGTCTAGCCTTGAAAATCAGGCTCTAAGTGCTTGCTTTAGTCCATATAGAGACTTCTTTAATTTGCAGGAATAATCCTTATTACCTGAGAGAGAGAAACCTCCGGGTTGTTCTATATAAACTTCTTCTTCCAATTCTCCATTTAAAAATATTGATTTTACGTCCATTTGATATACAGTGGTGTTTTTGGGGCAAGTATAGGCCAGGAACATCCTGATTCCTTCAATTCGTGCTACAAGGGAAAATGTTTCTTCAAAATCTATTCCTTCAGCCTACGGATATCCCTTGCATACCAACCTTGCATTATTTCTAACTGCATGTCCATCCTCATTTAGTTTGTTTATGAACACCCAGTTAGTGCTAACCACATTTTTGTCTTTCGGTCTTGGAACAAGCTCCCAAGTCTGATTTTTTTTCAATTTGATTTAATTCTTCTTTAATGGATTTGACCCAGTGTTCATCAATCATGGCTT
This sequence comes from Pseudotsuga menziesii, assembly GCA_001517045.1. Classification (NCBI taxonomy): domain Eukaryota; kingdom Viridiplantae; phylum Streptophyta; class Pinopsida; order Pinales; family Pinaceae; genus Pseudotsuga; species Pseudotsuga menziesii. The sequence goes on from LPNX010556981.1 coordinate 73,933, forward strand.
CATCAAAACTATTTGGTTATACTTTGGAAAACAAGGAAAAATACACTTCTTCAATAGTATTTGTTAAGTACTTCCTTATTGTTCCTACACCAACATTTAATTTTATCTCCGATAATCAAATTCTCGGAATGATTCTTTTGAACATATCTGGAAGGACCCTTTGTATTAGGTCTTCTTTCTTCTTTTGTTTCTTCTTGACGCACTACTTCTTGTTGTTCTTTCGGCTCCTCTTCTTCTAGTGGGTCTTCTAATGATTGTTCAAATACTGACTAATCATCATCATCCTCTACTCTTCTATGCGTGAAAGCTTCATCTACCTTTACATCTAGACTTTCCACCGTATTCCTTAGTATTAGGTTGTAGCACTTGTATGCATTGCTTCTTGTGGCATATCCAAAAAAGATTTCTTCATCATATATGGAATCAAATTTTCCTAGGTTTTCCTCATTTATGTTTATAAAATACTTGCTCCCAAATATCCTGAAATGCTTAACTGTTGTTGGCTTTCCTTTCTAGAGTTTGTAAGGGGTCATGTTGCTACCAGTTCTGATTTGTCCTCTATTTAAGATATGAATGGAAGTATGAATAGCCTAAGTCCTGAACATGTCAAATAATTTAGAGTCGTTTTGACATTGTTTTGGCCATCTCTTGTACAGTGTTGTTTTTTTATTTCTACTACTCCATTATGTTGTGGATTCCTATTGGTTGAAAAGTTTATTCTAATTCCATGTTTTTCACAGAAATCCTAAAATTCATTTGAGGTGTATTCACCTTTGTTGTCTGACCTTAGACACTTAATCCTCAAATTAGTTTTTTTTCAACTACTTTAAAGATTTTGAAGCATTCAAATGTTTCTATTTTTTTAAGGAAGAAGACCCATGTCATTCTAGTATGATCATCGATAAAGATAAGAAAATATGGTTCACCATTTAGTCCTTTGGTTCTCATGGGTCCAAAAAGATTAGTATGCACTAACTCCAATGGTTTTATCATAGAATATTCTTTTGATTTAAAACTCACTCTTGTTTGCTTTCCATGTAGGAAATCCTTGCAAATAGAATTTGAGGGCTTTGTAATTTTTGGAATGTCTCTCACGGATTGCTATTTGCTAATTTTTCCATATTGTCAAAATTTATATGTCCCATTCTTTTGTTCCAAATCTAATTCTCGTCCATTTGTCCCATGCAATGTTTTTCTTCTTTTATTTCGCCTAGTAAGTATACATTATTCAGGGTTCTAGATGTCGTTGCTACTAATCTTCCTGTATCCATGTTTCTTATTTTATATTTTTTCTAAATCAAAGATGGGAGTATGTCCTTGATCACACATTTGGATCACACTAAGAATAGTGATGATTATGCTTTATGTTTTCAACTAGTAATACATTCTCTGCTTTGGATTTCTTATTTCCAATACTTACTGTGCCCTTTACAAGAATCTTAGCAAATCCATTGTCTCCAAAATAAACACTGACTCTTTTTTATTCTTTAAATTTCAAAAAATTGTCTTTATTTCCTATCATGTGTTTGGAGCATCCACTTTCAATATACCATTGCTCTCTTTTACTATGCACATGTAAGGCCAGGTTGCATCCTTCTTAATTTTGTTGGTCTAACTTATTCTGCCAGAGTCCTGTAGTATCATTTTAACTGAGGATGTTGTTGGTTTCAATAGGTTGTGCAGATAACAACCGGATTTCGCAGTCTTAAGGTTCATGACCATGATTACGACATTTATAGAATTCACCATATGAATTCAAGGGGATAAAGGAATTGAAATTTTCTTTCAGACTTTCTGATGGCCTTCTGGTATCATTATTTCTATGATTATGCTCATAGTACATACTATCCTTCTTAAAAAGAGCTTTGCAGTTTACTACCTTATGACCAAAATTATTACAAAAATAACAATTTTCTAAGAAAAGAGTTTGATACCTTATGAAGTGAGTTCTTTTGGATTTCGCAGTATCAGTCTTTGCATGGGATGGTTTCATGTCTTCTTCTTTGAACTTCTAATCATTCCTTGGAGTGGATCCTTTGAGAACATCTGCAAAACTTCTTGCTCCTGCTTTATAGGTTGACTTGGTTAAGTTTGAGTCTTCATATCCTAGTCATGTCCACTCTACTGGTTGTCTCTTATTTTTAATAATTTCATCTGGATCCTTAGTGTTGTTGTTGAATTTCTATTGAAAACTCAACTAGATGTTGGTTTTTTGAAATTCCTTCTTTAAATAAATGATTTCAGCCTCTAGGCTCTCATACTTCTCCTCATTTTCTTTCAACTGTTTTGTTATGTCCAACCTTCTTTTTTTTGCTTCCTTGAATTTTTTCACACTTTGATAGTTGTTTCTATAAAGATTTGTTCTTTTTCCATGATTTCTTTAGTTCTTCCAAGGCTCTGATTAGCTCTCCTTCAAATTCTACTTCAACCATTTCTTCATATTTTGAGTCCTCATTGTTTAGGTCTTCCTTAGTTGCCATAAGAAGCACTTATCTTGGATATTTATCTTCGTTAGATTCATCTGATGAGTTCATGCAAAATTTTGTTCTCTTAGTGGTTTTGAAAGCTACTTATTTTCTGGAAGAGTTTTGTTTTTTTATCCTCATCTTGTACGTAGTATCCCATGAAGTTTATCTGTGCAATGATCTATCTTCTAGCTGTTAGATTGTTCCTGAAGAAACTCGCTCTGATACCAATTGTTGGAATTCTTAATGATACT
>LPNX010556981.1:76798-90066 GCA_001517045.1 Pseudotsuga menziesii
TCAACTTGTTGACTATAGGCACTAACTTGTAAGGACTCCAATACTCTATGCAAGCACCAACTTCTTGTATTCTGGAACCGACCTAAGAGGACCTCAATTATTTTGTGCAAGCACCTACTTGCTGTGTTTAGGCACCAACCTGAGAGGAGACTACAATCTCTTGTCCTTTCCTCATCCTACCACCCTGGTTCTTCAACACCAATTGAAAGGAAGCTCTAACTCCTTGTCCTTGTCCCTTCCCGCCTCCCTGGAAAATATGTAGATGTGTATATTGAACTATGACTTCTACAAACTATGACTTTCAAGATTTACGGACAACAACAAATTCCACAATCTACAATTTCCACGATTTGCGCTCTACGACTACCTCGATCTATGATTTCCGCACATACTGCTCTACTTTAGCTGTATATCTTCACATTTCTCAATTATGTTCACTCCTTTAATTTGTGCATTGTTTGTTGCTCTACTTTATTTCTTTGCGCATTTGTCTCTCTTCTATTTAATTCTCCTAGATCAACAAGTCATTGATACCCAAATAATTTGAAGCTTGTAAATACATAATACTACATTTTTCATACTGCCAAACTTACTTCAACATTTTCATCTCTCACCTTTTTATTCTATCCTTACTCAATTGGTGTGTCCACAAGTTCGGGTTCTTTTGAGTTGGTGATACTCCTCCTTCCTCACTTTTCGGTCAAGCCTCATATTCTTTTTTTCAGTGTGCGCTATTTGTAACATTACTGAGTTTGTGGGATTTGCACACTAGGGAATCATCGCTTAGTGGGTCTGGAACACTAGAGTACCATCACTTGGTGGGTCTTGTGCACTTCTGAGACTTGAACACATATTTTCTATATATTTCTTGAAACTGGCTTCAAGTATTTATGCTTCCTACTTAACACAATCATACTTCTTGTTTAACATTAATGACAACACCAAAGTTCAACAAGCTTCAATTCTTCAAGCTTCTTTGCTTGACATTAATGACAACACCAAAGTTCAACATAAAGGTTATCGATGCACATTATCAGTTATACATTGGTGTGTTATGTTTGTAAGTGCGCTGGTGTTTCTTGATGATTAAATTGCATTGATTAAAAAACCTAAGACCCCCCTCCCCTCCACTAGCAACCTCCGCTATAAACGAAGAAGGGATAAATTTTTCGAGGTCGAGTTTCGCAAATACCTCCACCACAAGGTGTTCTTCTTGTAGTGAGATTGGGAAAATCATAGATATTTAGAGAGTATTCAGGTTCTCTTTAACAAAATTCATAACCTATCCCTCAATGAAGCCTAGTAAAAAATCTTTAAATCCCATAAACCAAGGGAATAGAAAACATAAAACAAAATAAAGAAAGGTTGGAGAAGAGGAAACCCTCTTGGATGAGTAGCACATTGCTCCAATGCACTCATCCTTGAATCTTCTAGTATGATAACTCCTTCATGCTTCTATAGTTTGTATTATTTAATACATTACAACATGCCCATGACTTTGTCTTCAAATATCTCTTTGTATCAACCCTTTTTCTTCTCCCATTCATTGAAAAAGTCCATTAGACACTATGTACTTACTCCACAACCATTTTCTTTGGATTTAATCTATTTTTCTTTTTGTTAGAAGACTCCTTAAATGTTTCCTACAACCCATGTCGAATTCTAAAATTATCCAGCCATTCCTTTGTCTTAGATGGTCATGGAAACGCTTCCTTCTCCTTCTTCTCATTCGGGGGCGAGCCTCGAGATTCTTGCTCATATCAAAAGTGGATACCATTGCTATTAATTTATTGTTGCACCTTTCTTGCAAATTGAGAAGTGGTGTTCTTCTGCATCTCCTAATAATCCTTACTGGTTGTACACTAGATTGAGAGAGAGGCTTCTTAACCTTCCTCCGTAATCGAGAGAGACGTAACTAAGCTCTTCCTCCAGCTATTCCTTCAAACTCTCAAGCTCTTTAAAAATAACCCTTCAGTACACGGAGGGAAATATGTATACACATGGGAGGAAGGTGGCAGTCTCCATGCCATCTTGATAGCATTGCTATTGACTTATCACTTCACCTTTGTTCCAAATTAAGAAGTGGTCTTCTTATACTTCTTTTAATAATCCTCGACAATGGCTCCACACTATGTTGAGAGATCCTTCTAATCTTCCTCTTCAATTTAGAGAGTTGTAATCAAGCTCTTCCCATACCTCTTCCTTCAAACTCTAGCTATGTGAAAATGGCCTTTCATTGCATGTGGGGGCATATGCATACACAAGAAAGGAAGGTGGTGGAGTCTCCCCTCCACGTCACCTCATTAAGGATGTATTGAAGGTATAACTCCTCCTTGTGAGACGATCTTGAGGTAGATGCTTTTATGATGATATGATTACTCAAATCCACGTCATTTGTGGGCATGGGGTTGTGTTAAGCAAAGGGGACAATATACTCCTCTTAATCTCTTAGTCATGATTAAGCTTTAAATTGTGATTGAAAGGATTTGATAAATCGAGCCAACTTCCACCCTTCATTTTTCTCAAATAGTGACCCCTTCCCACACCAAAGTATTATAGTTTTTTGGTCATCTAATCTAATGTATTTCCTTTACCATTTGATGTTGCTCTCCATCTTCTAAGATGAAATAACGGCCTATTCATTCAATAGATATATTATAAGGTTAGAGTCTCCTTTGAAAGTTGCTCTTTTAACATACATCTTGGAGCCTATTATCCATGATGTCATTACTTGAAAATTTTGTTTTAGAACCTAATAGTAAACTTATAAGTGATACCCCACATGCTTAGGCTAATCTAGAATTGTCTCTTAAAGCTTAGTGATCCAACTTTTTGTGAAAGGCCCATATTTAACATTATTTGATGTTGGCTCTCTCTATCCTTTACTGAGAAATTACTTATCTATATTTGACCATGCATTTTATATGAGAGCAATGGAAATTCTTTATAATGAAATATATATAGAAAGAGAGAGGGATGCAAATTCTTTAAGATGAAATGTTTAAACATTTTAAAAATTATAATAAAATATATAGAGAAAGAGAGGAGAGGGGATGAAAATGCTTTATGTTGAAATGTTTAAACATTTTAAAAAACAAAATCAAAGAAAGCTTATTACTTTGAATACTAAGATATTAACCACTATGCCATCCAAAATAACATTCTTATAACTAGTAATGCCAAGAGGAATCCACCTACATTATGCTACCAAGTGATATGTATAGTTGTTGTTAACATATAGGAAAACGAGCAATCTATCTATTCTAAGTTTTGGACATTTTGGTACTGTTAATACATTAAATTGTTTTTAGGTGAAATCCATATTTTGAAGTGTTTAAATTGTGTTTGTAATTATATAAATAGATTAAGCATCCTCAAATGCTCTTACACACTCATATTATGTAATTTCCACAAATAATATCAATTATTCTAATTTCTTTTCAAAATTTCCAACCATATTCCAAACAAAACTAATAGTAAATATAAACAAAAAATAATTGAAAACATAAAATATTTAGACTATTGGATTAAAAAAATATAATATATATATATATAACAAAGCTTATAGTCATGTTCAAAAATATCTATCACCATTGCTTAAAGTATCATGCAACAATTTCACATTCATAATAATGTGGGTTTAAAATAATAATAACCCACCATGATAAACTTATCTTCTCATTTAAAATAAAAATTAAATTAAATTAAAAAATTTTAAGTTTTTAATAATATATATATATATATTAAAATTTTGTTTGTAAATTATTAGATAAATGATATGTTAATAGTGTTCTTTATTATTATTATTAAATGATTATAAATAAAATAAAATTTTATAAAAGGTTAGTGATTAAATATAGGAGTGAGTTAAACTTTAGATAATTTGTGTTTTTTTTGGTGGTTTTAACTGGAATTTGGTAAAGGGGAAATGGCTGAAATTGCAATTTTGATTACATGAATAGATTTAGCTACCTCAATTACCCTTGGAGCATCTTGATTATGCAATTCCAGCAACCCAAAAATACTATTTCAAAAGTTTCTGCCTGCCTGATTTTAATAGGAAAAACCACTGGAAATCTAGGTGTATATCCTCTAAAGTTTAGGGCGATATCTAAAATATTGACAACTACTATGGAATCAGCTGGACGTTTTGTATTTTACAAAATAAGAATGTAACTATGTTTTAATATAAAAATAGATTCAACACCTTTAAACACCTTAAAATATTAAAAATTCCAAAACCTTGACAACCCGTAACTTGAATTTTTTTTAATATTCTACCGAATTTTAAAAAAAATTCTACCAAATTTTATAAAAATAAATGTTTTCGAGCTGAATTTTTTAGAATATCCTGTTTTTAGAATTTCAAAATGGAGTAGCAAATATAAGTTTCAGGATGAGTTCAACTGACTAGTTCAGTCGAGGAATCCAAGGATTCCACTGGGAGTTTACTCTGTGTTTCTTTCTAACCCAACCACAACTGGTTGATGACAGATCCTCATTCAGTATTACTTGATTGTTGGGAACTGAGCTTCATTTCAAACCAAAATTGTAAATGTTTGGAACAAATGGCCATTCTAAAAATATTCTTTGGACAAGATCGAAGATGCGCTTCTTGCCGAGATTTGTCCAGAATAAAAACAGTGGCAGGCCTACCTTCAGCAAGAGAGCAGCTACTTGTAATTTCCTCCATGAACCTTCAATCCCAGACATTGTCATGGAATATGCAGACAGTGTAAATTATTATGCGTCTCTGCTGGAAGGGTGTGCTAATGTGAAGTCTATGGCGGTAGGCCAGCATGTCCATACCCAATTGCTGGTAACTGGACACCATCGAGATATTTTTCTATCGAACAAACTCGTTAGTATGTATGCCAACTGTGGGAGTATGGAGAATGCACGCCAAGTGTTTGACAAAATGACACAACGAAATGTGTTTTCATGGAATACAATGATTGCAGGATACGTTGGACATGGGCGCTTTGAGGAATCCCTTGCATGCTATTATCAGATGCGAGTGTCTGGTGTAAAGGCGGACAATTTTATATTTTCTTCTATTTTAAAGGTATGTGCCGGCCTAGCAGCTCTGCAACAGGGCAAGGAGATTCATAGTCACATAGTTAGAAGTGGTTTTGAGTCATGTGTTTTTGTGGGTAATGCATTAATAGACATGTATGCTAAATGTGGCAGTCTAAATGATGCTTTCCGAATGTTTAACAAAATGCCTCAAAGGGATCTTGTGTCCTGGACTGCCATGATTGCAGGTGCTGCTCAGAATGGATGGTGTCATGAAGCCTTGGAACTTTTTGGACAAATGCAATTGGTAGGGGTGAAGCCCAATGGCATCACAATAGCCAGTGTTTTGCCGGCATGTGCCCGCTTGATGGAACTAGAACAGGGCAAGGAGATCCATGGCTATGTGATTAAAGCTGGGTTCGAGTCCAATGCAGCTGTGGGGAGTGCTCTTGTTGCGCTCTATTCCAAATTTGGGAATATAGAAGATGCGTTTCAAGTGTTTGACAACATGCCTGGAAGGGATGTTGTGGTTTGGAATGCTATGATTTCTGGCTATGCTCAGAACGGGCATTGTGAGGAGACTTCTAAATTATTTCAACAAATGCAGGTGGTAGGTTTAAAGCCAAATGTGATTACATGGAATGCGATGATTGTAGGGCATGCCCAGAATGGTTATGGCGTTGAGGCTTTGGAACTCTTCCGTCGAATGGATATTGCGAACTTGCAGCTCAGCTCAGTTACCATTACAAGTATTCTTTTTGCATGTTCCACTTTGGCAGCTCTGGAAACAGGCAAGGAGATCCATGGCTATGTTGTAAGAAATGGATTTGAGACAGAGGGACTTGTCGGGAGTGCCCTTGTAGCTATGTATGCTAAATGTGGGAATCTACAATATGCACAAGAGGTGTTTGACGAATCATCTCAAAAGGATGAAATATCATGGACCTCGTTGATTTCGGGCTATAGCCAGAGTGGGCACAGTGATCAGGCCTTGAAAGTGTTTCGTCAGATGCTATCAACAGGCATGAAACCTGACTTGGTTACCATTGCCAGTGTGCTCCCATCCTATGCTCATTTAGCATCTTTGCAACAAGGCAAGGAGGTCCATGATTATATAATCAGAAATGGACTTGATTCAGATGTTGTTGTGGCCAGTAGTGTCGTAGTCATGTATGCTAAATGCGGGAGTCTACAGAATGCACAGCATGTGTTTGACAATATATCTGAAAAAGATGCAGCCTCATGGAATGCCATGCTTGCTGGCTATGCTATGCATGGGTATGGTGAGGATGCATTCATGCTTTTCTGTCAAATGCAACAAACAGGAATAACACCAGACCATATCACTTTCATTACTGTTCTGTCTGCCTGCAGCTATGCAGGCCTGGTGGAAGAAGGTTGGCGATGCTTTAATTCCATGAGTCAAGATTATCAGATTAAACCTTGTATGGAGCACTATGCTTGCATGGTTGATCTTCTAGGCCGTTCTGGATACCTAAATGAGGCACACAATTTTATAGAAAAGATGCCAATAGAGCCCAATGCGATTGTGTGGGGGGCATTGTTAGGTGCATGCAAAATACATTGCAATATAGAGCTAGGAGAGTATGTAGCAGGTCGCCTTTTTGAGTTAGAGCCTAAGAATATTGGAAGTTATGTTCTATTGTCAAATATATATGCTGCAGCTGGTAAGTGGGGCGATGTAGCAAAGGTGAGGAAAATGATGAAAGACAAGGGATTAAAAAAGAGAGCCGGATGCAGCTGGATTGAGGTCAATAACAAGGTGTGTTCATTTGTCATGGGAGACAGATCACATCCACAGCAAGTAAAAATTTATGCAGCATTGGAGAACTGGAATGCTCAGATGAAGGCAGCAGGATACGTGCCTGACACAAATTCCATACTTCATGATGTGGAGGAAGAGGAGAAGGAACAGATTCTCTATGGTCATAGTGAGAAGCTAGCAATTGTTTTTGGGATTATCAATACATGCCCAGGTAAACCTATACGTGTTATGAAGAATCTTCGTGTGTGCCAGGATTGCCATACCGCCACCAAGTTCCTCTCTAAGATTGTTCAGCGAGACATCATTGTGAGGGATGCCATACGTTTTCATCACTTCAAGGATGGGCTGTGTTCTTGTAGAGATTATTGGTGACACTCAAATCTCTCTATACAGAAATTCCTCCATGGTTTAGCTAGATAGTACTGTTCCAATTTATGACCAGAGGTTACGTAGAAGATCTCCATGGGATCATCAAATGAACAAATTCAGACATCATTGTGAGGGATGCCAAACGTTTTCATCACTTAAAGGATGGGCTGTGTTCTTGTAGAAATTATTGGTGATACTCAAATCTCTCTCTACAGAAATTCCTACATGGTTCAGCTAGATAGTACTGTCCCAATTTATGACCAGAGGTTACATAGAAGATCTCCATGGGATCATCAAATTAACAAATAGGTGAATCTTCTGACGTGGAACCATTTAATTTCCTGACGGTATACTACATTTCGTTTGTTGTTGTTGGTCTAAATTATTTCATTATGTTAGTTGATAAAAAATAATTGTTTTCTTGACATCATCCAACTGAACCTCATCGCACACCTTTTACTGCTATAGGAATTCCCACTCATATACATAGAATTGACAAGTAATTATTTGGGATCAATTATCTTCTGAACGTCTGCCTGGTGTTGATGTCAAAGGATTTGACCTTTCTCTACAAGAAAGGCCACCGGAATTCTTTGTGAAGCTAGTGAGCCATGTGAAAGTTTGCTGGAGTCAATAGCAGCTACACATTATCTCGGTGTCAGTTTCACGTAGAATCTGTTATGGACAGAAATGCTCAGATTCAACCTCTGAATGGTATAGAAGACTGGCACTAGAAGTATTAGTCTTTGTAGATAGGTTCTCAGTTAACACGGAATCATGAATGCCATTGATATCTTGCAATGGAAATCCTGCAAAGCATTTGGTCATCGAAAAACTGCTAGAAATAGCAATACCGTTCCAAATGATATGCTGTTATGTATTTTGGGAATGTTTGTAACCAATAGTCTTATCATTTATATACTCTCTCAGTTATTAAGTTGGAAAATAGAAAGTCTCTTGTAAGGTATTAGGAAAGTTTCTTGTTATGTAATTGGCATAGAGGCAAAGACAGTGTATGAAAATAAGGTAGATGCATTAAATCTAAAATCATTGTGCAAAATTATAAGCTTACTTGGAATATGTGTAGTTATTGTGTCAACTATGCAATGTCTTCAGCTTTCGGAGAAGTATCCTCTTCTTGGACTCGCTAGTTTATTTTCTATAATATTTACGCTACTTAATTTTGAAGAACTTGGTCACATCTTTACTTGTGATTATCTTGGAATCACGTGGACAACCAATCTTTCATTTTGAATTACTAGCAATTTGTGAATTTTTTGTGTCATGTCATCTCCCGATCAATTGTCAATAGCAGAAAAAATCATGCATTTTGTGGGTCCTAGAATCATCGATACCACCACAAGTTCTAGTTACTAGATTACTGGTATCATTATCCACATTAAATGTAATAGACAGACATTTACCCTTTCACATGCAGAATATAAAAGTAAGGGGGACCACATAATATAAAAATAAGGTGGACCACATTTTTAACCTCAACTTTATTAAAAAGAAGCACAATCCTTCATAATCCTTCAGGGGATTGCTCAAAGTTGTCAAACTACCACGCTAGCCTTACTGAAATGTTCATCTGTAATAAGCGGCTGTTGCCAATCTCAAAACCCTTTTCCAGTGTTGTTATGTGCTATGAAAAACAAACTTAACAATAGAAATATGGAAGCAAAATCAAGATGATGCCGAATGCAATGACCTTCCAGGAGATGAGGAATTAACTTAATTCTGAGAATCGCTATGATAGGACCTTATCTACTTGGTTATTTGACCATCAGAACGGAAGAAACTACATAATCCATAGGTCACAGAGATAACAAATAATAATATAAATGAAGATTGAAATCAGTACACTTTCCACGGCCTCCTTAAATGTTTCAAATGCTCGGTGATAATACTGTTGGTCTCGCTAAGACAGTTTTTTTGAAATATGGACGAATTGTATTCAACCTCAAACACAATTGGAATTTATGAGTATCTCAGTCTACTGGTAAGGATAATCGATATTTATATACTTGAATAACTGTTAATGTGTATTAATTGGTGTGTAGATCACAGCTTACAAGTGAAGAGTTATACATGTAAATATGTAGCTGTCAGCCTGTCCCAAAGTTTGCCTCAAAGATTGTTGTATTCTCTAAGTTTTCTGTGAAGATAATATGCTAAGAGAGAATTTGCAATACTTTGAAAATGCTGTATTCCATTCTAAGATTTGTTTTACAGGTCATAATCATTTTTCCAAGTGTTCTAGTATTATAAATTTTATTGAGCAAATGGTATTGGTTCCAAAATTCAGGGGAAGGTGAAGCGAACCCAATAGGTTACTTCACTGGAGTATCAATTATAACCAGGATAAGGACGAATTCATACAATTCCCCAAAAGATATAAGTACTTATTATTTATTATTATTATTGATATATCTCTTGAGATATAATGGACTGGTATATAAATACACATACGGAATGATAAGTCATGTTTTTTTTTTTTTGGAAAATGCATGACTATCATAAATTACAATATAATAAATATAGTATATTGATTAATATAATAAATATAGTATATTGATTTAGATGACTACTAGTATAATATAAATGGTTATACAACCTAACATCATGGTAATATAGTTTAGGTATATTACAAGTATTCCCTTTTTAAAAAAATTTGTGTACTAAAGGTATAGTTAGAAAACAATTATTTTGATACAATGATCCATCTCCATGTGACTTTCTACTATTTGATAAGGTTGAGGACACAAGGCAATAAGATGTTCGAAGCTTGGACCAATATTGTTGCATCAAGAAAAGATTAATCCATTCTATGCAATTTTTTTCATGAACTCTTTGATTATAGGATTTTGGATTTGGTCTTTTTTGTTGTATGGATATTCGGATGCTTTGATATGTAAGTACAACATTGACTTTGGTTAGGTACCTTTTATATCGATATGTTGATTTTTGCATGCCATGGCTTATGTGATTTTGGTATCTATATGACATGGATAAGTTGATCATTCTTAATCTTTTCATGCTTGACTTGTGTCGACATGCTTTTATGTAACAAAAACTATGAAAAAGATATATTAAATGGGTTGTGCACAGCCATTTAGAACAAAGGTTGATCGAAGGAGCATTCTAGCAGAAGAGACAGAACTGAAATAAAACAGCCATTCAAAACAAAGGTTGACTGAAGGAGCATTCTAGCAGAAGAGACAGAACTGAAATAAAACAAGGCCAAATGTAAGGCCATCTATAGCAGCTAGAGTAGTTCCTATTCTTTAATTTTACAGAAGTAGAATAGTCTCTGATGAACTGCTTATTCATGATTATGCAGAAAAACATGATCTAAACCGGTTTGATTTAGTTTTCTTGGAAAACGCCCCACCAACTGGGTGAATGTGTCTTTCTCCATTCTTTGAACTACTTGTGCTGGTTTGTCCTGGACCTGTTTTCCTTAATTCAAATGCAATAAAATTTTAAATTCTTCTTGCCTACAGTCACGTACTCCTCTAATAGTCCTCCAAGTCGAATTCATAATACCTCGCTCATTACTAGCCCCAATTGGATGAAGGTTTTTGCAGAGTCTCTTTCTTCCTGAACGCTGCTGGTTGAAATCCCCTATATTTCCAGGACAGCCAGTATCCCACTCAGTCATGAAAACCAGCCTATTATGGACGTCGCAATGGTTAGGCTTACAATCGTGCACTCCACACAATTTCAGCTCCTGCAAATTCTTTTCTTCTTCGGGAGAGTTCTCCCATTCCTGTTTAGACAGTGATATAATATAGTGCCAATGGCAGAAAATATTCTCTTAATTCAGAGCCATTGCACAAGCAAAGGGAGAACCTGAAACGTGATTCACTGTGTTCATAATGATAACGAGGAGAGGGAGCAAATAGAAATGGATTGAGAAAGAGAGCCCACGCGTCCAACAGAGATCTGCTAAGTCTGCTAAGAGGTAGCAAAAAATACATAAACCTTATGAAACTATTTCGAATTGACGAGGATCTACATGACTTGCCAGGAGATCGCTGAGCATGATAAACATTCTGCATATATTCCGAAGAGTAAACCATGCCATGTCCTAGCGTGCTGTAAGAAAACTCATTTTGGTTCTTAGGGGATATGTTTGAAGCTTGTCTCATTATCATTTAAAATTATTGAACCTTGCGAGAGAGAAGCCCCCTTGTTTGCCATTGTGTCTGCTTTAGCGTTGTTTGCCCTTAAAATATGATAGAAGTCTATGCTCTCAGGGAGATGGAGTTGAGAGATCCTGTTGTGCAACCTTCTGCATTTTATGGATCCCGAAGGATAACTTGTTTTCATTTTGAGGATCACTTGGCAATAATCCCCCAAGATAAGCAACCTTGTGATGGTTCTTGCATCTATCATCTCCAACCCTTGAAGGAGAGCCTGCCACTTAGCCTCTGTTGCCGCCTTTCACACACCTGGGTCACATGGCAAAAATCTTCAAGCCACTCGGTGTGTCCTTGGGGGCAAGTCTTGAGTCAAGGCTGTCACCTTGTTCTTGACTCCTCCGTTTAGGCTCAACTCCTAACGAAGCCAAGCGAGGTAGACCCTATTAAGTTACTAAGGTTAAATTACTTAGTATGGTGATGTTAAACTGAATGAGTTACTTAGGAGTTTGAAATTTAACGCACCCGTTAGGGTGTGACAGAGATCGGCGCCCCAAGGTCACTTTTCAGGAGTTCCCGCTTCCTTTGGGTATTTTGCCACCGTAATGGTTTGATCTAGGTGTTGGATTTTCACCTGATGGTTTGTCAATTTGGGAGAGTGAATCCTAATTATACTAGTCACTCAAGTGATTTTGATACAGCTTGACTGATCGGACGAACTGTAGCCAAGTGCAGAGCATACACACCGGAGTATTGCCAATTTTTAGTAAATTTTGAGATGGATGTTCTTGTTAAAAAGAAAACCCTCCAGGAACCTCTTTTGGTCCAAGTGGACCTCAATCGGGGAATCAAGGAGGAGTTGATTTGATTATGGTTACTGAAACAAATGATGATAGCAAATGAAACATAAAAAAATAAGCAAACCATGATTTTCTAATTAGACTACCACGAACCTTTCTTCACCTTTCAGCTCAAAATGAGGCTCGTGGGGCAAGTATTAAAGTTACTTTTTGAAACCAATAGAAATGGAATATGGAAATGATTTTAAATCAAAGTATTACCTTGCAGATTAGTACTACGCTAGATTGAAAAAAGATGAACGAAAAACAAAAAATGACACGGACGCAAATCCCCCCAAGGGGGATGGAGAATGGGCTCGAAAGAGCCTGTTCAGAATTATTTTTATTACCAACAGTTACAATATCATCACATTGATATGATGCTTCTTGATTCTTATACAGAATAAAACCAAGAGCTTACAAAGTGCAAGAATTAAAGATTTCAGTAAAAAAGGAAGACCCCTGGGGGGATTCAGAAGGCCCAAAAGTCACTTTCGAACAACAGCTCCTCCTCCTTTCTGCTATACCTGCTAAAAACCAGCAAACTTATTAGACTGAAATATGCCCAAAAGCACTCTGAAAGTACCTTTGGGTCAGCTTACTTTTAACCAAAAAAAGCTAAGTTAAAACTAGTTAAAAAAGGTAAAAAGGGAACCAAGCTTTCCTTGGGATC
Source organism: Pseudotsuga menziesii (assembly GCA_001517045.1). Lineage (NCBI taxonomy): Eukaryota > Viridiplantae > Streptophyta > Pinopsida > Pinales > Pinaceae > Pseudotsuga > Pseudotsuga menziesii. Next base: position 89,627 of record LPNX010556981.1, read on the forward strand.
TTGGCTTGCCTTTTAGGCAACCAATATGATGTGCATTGATTGCTAGATTTATCTTTTATAACAGAAAACAGAAATCTAATGCATGCAAGCTGCAAATTATCTTTAAAATTTCATGCAAAAAGGACGATTTCCCTAAAGCTAGATCTAGAATGCTTATGAAACCTTTTAAGAACAAGATCTAGATTATGGGCTTTGAGGAGATAGATCTATGTTAAATTTAATTTAATATAATAGATCTAAACAATATCAAAGCTGTGAACAAAGTAACCAGGTAAAAAAAATGATTTTGAAGGAGGAAAAGGAGAAGAGAAGTGCTTGTTGCTGAAGCAGATCTGCAATAGAAACTTGTTAGTGGAATACAGAGGGGCAATGTCTTCACAAAGCTTTTGGATGTACAGTGGAGTCAAACTAGATCCACAGCTCGTCCAATCCTTGCTACC